>OZ014488.1:12377296-12602957 GCA_963965965.1 Trididemnum nubilum | reverse complement strand
GATTTTGTAAAAATTTTTCTACCCTTATTAAATTTTATAATCTTGAACAGAAAGTCAATTTAGTTAAAAATTGAGACTGTTCATTAAAAGTGTGCCATTTCCACAAAGTGCCAAATTTATGGATTTTTTTTAGTTTGGAAATGGCACACTTTTAATGAACAGTCTCAATTTTTAACTAAATTGACTTTCTGTTCAAGATTATAAAATTTAATAAGGGTAGAAAAATTTTTACAAAATCAATCAATGCATTGAATGACATGACTTTTGTTAATACATTATTTTAAAGTTTTATTAATCAAAGAAATCAAATTTGGCCCCCATCTCTTGAGTCGATCACAGCATTTTTGCAAAACAAAGTTGTTTTTTTTAGTAACGGTGTTACCACGGAAAATGTACTGGGCATAGTCTGACATGGAAAGACAGAGTTGGAAAATTTTCTGGATAACAGTAGTTTAATTTTCCAGCTAATACCATAGTCGTGCTAATACTTAAGTTATGGCGCTGTCTCACGGGCGTGATTTTGCTTACTACAAGATGCAATTTTTTTTGACAAAGTGAACTCAAACATTGTTATAAACTTTCTTCCAGAGGTGGAGTCGAGGACACAAGGCTCGAGGCCAAGGCCAAGGACACAAAAAAATTTCAAGGCCAAGGACAGACCCTCTCGAGACCAAGGCCAAGGACCAAAGACACAGACGCAAGTGTTCTCTAAAAAAAAGGTCTTCAAAAATTTTTTTCAGGCGATCTCGAAAAAAAAGGTCTTTAAAACTTTTTTCAAGCGAAAAAGGTATCCAAAAAATTTTTTTCAGGCGATCTCTACTTGAGAAAACCAAAAAAAAGGTCTTTGCAGATTTTCCGCAAGGTTTCAGGCGTTTTTCGACAAAATTTTAACGGTCGAAAAATAGTGCTGTCCTCGAGCCGAGGACAGGACAATTTTCGAAGACTTAAGGCTTCGAGGCCAAGGCCAAGGACTTCAAAATGTGTCCTCGAGGATGTCCTGGAGCCCAAGGACGTCCTCGAGAACTCCATCTCTGCTTTCTTCCATTGCCCAAAATTAGTCAAACCACAAGCATTATTGTAGTGTTTGGGTGTTTTGCCATGTTTAATAAGGCTAAAACTACGTAAATTTTCAACATTATAAAAATGTACCAGAGAGGACACCCTTGCATCTGACACTCAAGGAGGTGAAATGCCTCTCGCTCCCTCAGTTTTGGTTGAATGGCTTACGTGCTGCGCAAACGTTTGAAAAATTAAGTTTTGCCGGAAATAGTTTTGTTTATAAATGATGAAAACTTTCCAAGTTTTTTGGGTATCCTGTATTTGCGAAATCAAATATTTTTGCCAAATCGTATTTGAAGGAAGAACAGGGATACGTTCGTCCGTACACGATTTTACGCACAGCGTAGACCTGACCTAACATATATTGCAAGAATTAGATTTAATAAAAACAACCCAGTTAATAAAAATAAAAATTTAACTGCATAATCGCACCATGGCTACATTGCTGCGTACGTGACAAGATCAATTTAATTATGAAGAAAAACACTTACCGGTCACTTGGTCGAGCGGTAACGCGTTAGTCGGAGCGGGAGGTCTGAGGTTAAAATCTCGGTCTGGTCAAATCGGACGCAGTGTTGCCAACGGCTCGCCACCGCTACGACATTTCTTCAAAAGGAGCTCCCTATCAGCTGAATTGAGTCTCCAGCCAATACAGCTCAGCAGGTCATTGCGACACATGGACTTTTCCACCTCGCTACGATGATAGTTCATGGAAAAACTATGCCTTGCACGTTGATTTTCTAGGAAAAAACACTGGACAAAATTTGCGCTGTTTTGTTAAGTCGGTGCAGTGCCACAACAATATACATGCTGCGGTTGCGCTAAATGTCGTCATCAAGAAAATATCGCAATGAACGTAGTCGGATGGACAACGGTACTGGTTTTTGAAATTTATTTCTAAACGTGAGCTGATCTAACTTGTCAGAAGGACACTAATGTCGCATTTGACCATACCGCAAATACGTGAAAATGCTTTCACAAAACATCACGTACAAAAAACTCTCGTCCCTCTGAAATTCGCTTTCTTCAACAAAAATCGATATCTTAATTTTAACCCTGTTGCTGCTATTTTTCAAATTTGATTGGAGTTATAAATAACAATTATTAGTTGAAAATCCCATGGCTTGAAAATTAGAAGAAAATTGTTTTTACCCCAAGACTTATATAGAGGCAAAATCCTATATCGCAGTTCAAACGCGTTTCCGCAGAAAGTTTAATTTCAACGCTTATTCGGGTAAAATCCAACTATTCATATGGTATGTCGTAACTTTCAAACCTATGGAACTGTAAATAAACGCCGCCAGCAATTAGAGAATCCATTTAGAGGAAGGAAGTTGAGAGCATGATCTGTAGATGGTGTGGAAGCGTCCAGAGTATCTGTTGGCCGGAACCCGAAAAAGTCCACTTGAAAACGGAGTAGTGAAGGCGGCATTTCTCGCTCATCGTTGCAAAGAATCCTTACTCTCACATTGTCTGCAGATTTTATACTCAATTTCCTTCCACTAGCTGGATTTTCTGATTTCTTGCTGCGTTTATTAACAGTTCCGTAGGTCTGAAAGTTACGATACCACAGTAGTATTTGTTATTTTCCAAGAATAGTCTTGAAATTAAATTTTCTGCGGAAACGTGTTGGAACAGCCTTACTAGATTTAATCTCTGCGTTGGCGCAAAAAATTTTTTTCTTCTGATTTCCAAGCCGTGGGGATTTTAACTAAAAATTGTTATTTGTTACTCCTAGAGCAACAATAGGGTTAAAATTTTATCAAGATATTTATTAGCAATGTTATGGGTAGCATTTATTTTGGGACACCCTGTATATGGTTCTACTACCAGTTCTTAAGATTGACAGGCACTTATTCTTAGTGTTTGATAAGGCAAAATTTTCTTGAAACGAAGTCAAAAAATAAATGAACCACCCCATGACTTATATCATGTATCATCTTAGGCTACCCTCAAAACATAGCCGCCAAGTACAGCTGATGCTTCAAGAAATATTATCTCTTATCATTAGGCTATCTAAGTAGGCTAATCAACTTTCAAATGACCGCTGTGCTACATTAAGCAGCTTGCAACAATCACTGGAATTCTTGCAACCGACTTTACAATCGAAACTAGAAAAAATGGCATCGATGAGGGACGCCCTGGAGATAATTAACTGGTAGGCTACAATATCTAATAATCATTAATCAACTATCTGTACAACTAGTTGTGACTGATTTTGAATCGAAACACTGTCTTGGTTATATATGTGCTTAAAAATTTTTAATTGTTTAATTTTTTGTTACGTAACAACAGAAATATTGTTCGTCTCCAAGTTATGACGGGTAAATGTTGTTCAGTCAAACCTTGATGTGACAGGTAAGTGTTGTTCAGTCAAATCGTTTTTTGGCCATAGTTAGACTAGTGATGTAAATAAAAAAAAAACGAAGCTTGTTTTTTTTTGTTTTTAATTGTTATTTTTAAATAATATCACGTTGTTGTTTTGTAACACCCTTTAGCGAGCCGGTCTTGAAAACCGTGAAAATCTGTAACAGGTTAAAAGCTTGAAAAAAAGACATCAAAATTAATATTTCCTTATTGATGGATTGCACGTGACGTCATCAGGCTGTTAGTCAACCCGCTGGACGTCAAAATTGCGCATCGGCCCTATGTAAATGCATGCAAAAATGCATAGTTAAGATATAGGGCGTATTTTCAGGCTTTAAATCAGTTGATTCTTTGTAACATCAAAGTTGAATAGCAGATAAAAGCTTGCAAAAACTGAAAAAGGATTTAATTAGTCAGAATTCGGTTTTTGTTTGCTTTTTTCAGTGATGTAAATTCGGCTTGTTGTCTAGTAACCCACGAGAATTATGTAATTAAAATGGTGGTATTTATTTTCGGTTATCAAATCATGATCAAATTCGAGGTTATTATTGACGGAGCTGAAATAGAACAGTTGTATCTCCTTCATTTGTGACAAAATTAGCACTTCTTTAAACTTTGGTAATTTTATAAGTCTATTTTGCAGGATCTATGTTGATTTTTTTTATTTAGTGTTGTTATTAACGGCTAGCGCTACAGTTGCTTTTAAGTCAAAACGCATAAATTGTTGCTTTCATTGAGTTATATTTCGTAGGTATGTCATTTAAGTTTAAACTAATGATTTAACTGCCCTCAGTATAATGTTTTTCGAGCCTTAATTTGCATCTATTTCGACTTTAACTAGTGGTGTTAACAATCATTCGTAATTAGTGCTTGATTTAAACGTTAATCTATCGCATGGTATTGCTGCGGCGAAAATTTTATGTATTTTAGGATATGGCCAAATTTACAGTGTGAACCAAAGCCAAAAACCGAGCAAAGTAGACTATACACGCACAATGGACGAAGAGATTTCACAAAAGGCATAACTTTCTAAATCGGTTAAGTTATATAAGCTGCTTAAATCGCTACTGGTAAATTTCAACTAAAATTGGCTAACTACAGAAGTTTAAACTTTAAAATCAAATGCTTTAAATATGCCCACTGAACAAATTAAACATTGGTTTTTACCTTTAGTCACTTTCCACACAGCCACTGCCCATGTATGCAACCAGTTTAATGATGTTTTCCACCGCTAATTTCTTTGCCACATTTCAAAAACATCAATTTTTATCAAAATAGGCCTAAAATTAAGTAATTTTTGCAAAAAAATACAAAATTTTTGAGCGCTGGGCTCCGCCCCCATACCCCCAGAACAGCCCCATTGCAGATTTCTGGTTCAGAGTCTAACCATGTTTTTGCTCATTTCAATGACACCAGAATTCTCCCTGATGCCACGTTTTAAAAGCATTTTATTAAAATAACCCTAAAATTAAGTTATTTTTTCCAAAAAAATTTAAATTTTTCGAGTGCTCGGGGCTCTACGCCCAGACCACCAATGGCCCCCGGCGGAGGTTACAGACCCCCAAAACAGTCTCTCCCCTATTGCAGATTTCTAGTTACACGCCTGATACTAAACGTGTGCTGCCACGGTGCTGCTCATACTTCTAAGTTATCGAATCTTACAATGAGAATTTATTGTGCTAGCCAAATAACAGCCGCTACCTACGGAAATGAAGTAGTACCGTTGTCTTTAAAATAACACCTTTTGCATCTTGCTATACATTATAAAAGGTGACACCACAAAATTCCATCCCGGGTGTCACTATCCTTAGCGACGCCACTGCGAATTGTTGTGAAATAAACCAGTCAGTGAGTAAGAAAGTAGCAGAGTTGCCATCTGTGGTGATACCCGATTTTATATACTTTCCTGAATTTGTCTGTTGCCAAATTTCGAGAGCATGAATATTTTCGAACTTGGTTTTTATATTACACCAAATTTTCCCATGCTCTATTTTCACCGTTATTGAGGCCGATTTAGTTAACTTTCACACAGAAAGCTCAATAACGTCATCATCCGCTTCCTGCGCCCGTATTTCAGTTGTGTTCATTATAATACCAGGAACTTGATACTTTATTAAGAGGATGATAGGACGTGTTTGACTTGTGGAATTATACAAATTATGCAATATTATACGAAGTGATATTACACGAAGATTACAACACTTCACATTCCACCTTAACTACCGAAACTTCCACATTTTATTCTCACAGCAAGCAATTGTTAGGTGGATGTAGCTCAAAAGAAGCAAAGTACCTAACCAAATCTTGAAAAACTATTTAAGTCTTCTCAATCATCTAAAAACTACAATTACATATAAAAAAAAACAAAAAAACGACAAAAAAAAAAACAAAAAAACAAGGTAAAAAAAACGCCCTTCAAAAAACCGTTTTTTTACAACACTATGTTAGACCATTTGTGACGCAATTTGCACCAAACTTGACATGTACTCTTGGACACCCCAAAGTCACAAAATATTGCTAAAAAATTGCAAAAAAAGCCTTTCGTTTCACGTCTGTCACATTGTAAAACTTTTGGACTTAATTTACTCAAAACAGCAATAAACGACTTAACAACATTTGTCTGTAAGGCCTTTAAGTCATTTTTGGACTGTCGTAACAACCAAATAGCTGCTCTGCTTGACCCAAGGTTCAAAACTGCATGGATCCAAGAAGATGAACTCAAACAGAGTGTGATAGCACGACTCAGTATTAAACAATCTGCTGCTGAAGTTGCACAAGCTGAAGACGAAGTTACCTCTATACACTTGTTTAAACGGCCTAGCCTGTTTGGCTTTATTGACTCAAACAAGAGCACTAATTCTACTTCTCCTCACTACAATCAAGATGAGGTCACTGAATACTCACAAGAATCGATTATTTCATTTGATGAAAATCCGCTCTCCAGTTGGAAGAATAATAAAAACAAATTTTTATATTTATCCCAATTAGCTAGAGAGTATCTTGGATGTGCAGTCACCTCAGCGCCTTCTAAACAAGTCTTTTCAATAGCTGATAACTTTTCTACATCCGATCGAAGTTTGTTTGGCGCAGAAACATTTCACTCTTTGATGTTCCAAAAATGCAATCAATCACTGTATGATAAGATTAATTTTTAAAGAAATAACTGCTTTCCATTACGCAGTCTAGTGTGATTGTTTTAATGCATATATATACGAAACTGCTGAAACGATATTGCTGCCAACTAAGACACACCTGCGGTAGTTTTACTATTTCTTTTTAATGCTATTGTACACTAGGTCACTTTTATGGGGCGCCGTTTGTGTACCCTAATTTGTGCAGTGCTTTTTTGCATATTTAATTAAATAGTCATTTTAATTAAATATACAAAAATAAATATACAAAGAAAACTAGTGTAAAAATAAATATGCAAAAATTTTTTGTGCGGACTTTTTTTGACTATTTATTTTTGCGATAAGAAAAAACTGCCACAGAATTAACTGTTGCAAAAATAAATCGTCAAAAAAACTGCGCACAAAATAAAGCGTTGGAAAAATGCTCTGCAGACATTTTTGTATATTTGTTAGTGGAACGTGGCAAAGCGCTCGCGGCTGCTCGTAGAGCGCATTAAAAAACAGCTGATAGCGCATCAAAGAGCAGCTTTGCCACGCTCCACTAACAAATATACAAAAATGTCTGCAGAGCATTTTTGCAACCCTTTATTTTGTGCGCAGTTTTTTTGACAATGTACTTTTGCAACGGTATATTCAGCGCAGTTTTTTCTTATTGCAAAAATAAATAGTCAAAAAAAAAAAGTCCCCACAAAAAATTTTTGCATATTTATTTTTGCACTAGTTTTTTTGTATATTTATTTTTGTATATTTAATTAAAATGATTATTTAATCAAATATGCAAAAAAACATTGCACGAATTCGGGTACACAAACAGCGCTCCATACACTTTTAGCAGTTATTTTTTGGATTTAAACACAGTGTTTACTCACTGCAAATCAAGTCTCTGAATGCTGATATTTTTTTTTATAACAGTATGTAATCTGTTGCTGAGTGTTGTTTTAGAAGTGTTACGGTTACCCACCATATATATCCAGTAAAAAACTACATTTCTCATAGTGTTAACTTCGAGTGTTGTTTCTAATTCGTTAATAATTGCTAATTATTGTTGTTCATTAATTTCATTATGATTCGTTAGTGTTCATACTTCACTATTAACTGGGTCAAGCAAGCAACAAACTAGATTGCTAATACAGTAAGTAACCACTGTAATTTCAATGCTATTAGTGATATTAAGATTTAACATTTTGTGTGCTTTTTTGCTGGTTTGCCCTTGTATGCATGCCATAGCGACACCAATGGTTCTATTTTGTATGATCATGCTAAACATGTGATATAATTGGTAAAAGTGGTGAAAGTTAAAATAGTGTTAAATAGTAATTGTAACGAAAACAATTTCAACTTTTTTACAATTTTTAATTGTGCTAAAACTTAATTTTTTTTTCACAAATAATTGCCGTATGATGCCATGGTTTAGCTAAAGCTATAATGTTGCTGGAAGCGATATGAATTCAATAACATACTGTACTTGACAATTGCCTACAAACGAAATTATGAGCAGCAAAATTTAAAGTTAAACAAAGCTTGATGGAAGAAGAAAGATAAAGAGAAATGGGGTTTTGATAGGTCTGGTATAGAAATACAAAACAAATCCACAATGTTGACATTAGCAAAACTTGAGGCTTCGTATGTAAGTGAATTGGTTGCAATGTTTTGAGAATCTTTTCATTGTCATTGTAATTGAAATTGTAATTAAATTACAATTACTTGAACTTGATTGATTGTAATTGTAATTGCAAATTTTAGGTTGTAATTGTATTTGTAATTGTAATTGAAGCAAAAACAGGTAATTTTTCCAACCCTGCTTTGCAGTATGTATGCGCAGTAGTGCTCACGCGTGACGAAAGATTCATGTGATCTAGTTTACCAACGACAGTTCTAGAAATCCATGATTTAAGTATGACGGTGCGCGATATAATGGAGTGCACTAACGGATGGAATGTACTAACATCTTGCAGAGAGTTCTGTTGCATTGTTTAATAGGGCTGTTGAGAGGTGGCAAAAGGGTATGAAATACACCGGCCCGGAAGTTTTTGGAAGGTCGGTGCTGGTTTAGAAAGCCCGTAGAGGTTGAAATGTGATTTGAAGCAGATCCTATGAAATGCTTAGAAACTTTTTTCTTTCAAATTCGGGAAAAAATAGCGTCCTAAATTTACCGAAAATGTTTTTTTTTTTGGTCTTCTCCCTAAATCCAAACATTAAAATAGCTGTCCGGTTGAAAACTTGAGAAGTAAGTTTTACTTCTTTTCGTTTGGATTTCGGGTCTGCAGTTTTCCTGTACGGCCTAGCAGTATAATTGTGCATTATTCTTTGCATTTTGGGTGGCCATCAATGTTTAGAGATCATTTGACAAAGTCATGCTAGAGAATTTAATCAAAAATAAAAGATTTAAATAACTTTTTAACATTTTAAAAGTGTGGTTTCAATATTTGAGTAACCTATGCTTGACAATGGTTTAAGTGTACGCGGAAGCAAACTTTTTAAATGTTTGAAATTATTTTTGCGTTTTTGTTATCGGTTGTAGGAAGTTACTTTTGAAAATATAGGTGCAATTACTGAGAAAAAATTAAGTTCGAGTTACCATTTTTAAAAAGCATCTAGTTGCAATTTCTACTTAACATGGTCTTTACATTTGTAGCATCACTAGACTCAAGTCCTACGTATTATGACGTAGGAGGTCCGGAGTGGGTCCGATTTTATCATATGACAAAATGGAATCGCGCCAGGGGCCCCGCGTTTGGATGGTAAGATCTTCTTTTTCTACGGATTTCAGATTTTTACCAAGTTTTGGCAGGAAACACAGCGACTATCTCACAAGTGCCTGAAGCCCCGGGCAATGTAAATCCGACATTTATTAGGGGTGCGTATTTTCGAAGAATAAACTTTTTTTCAACATTTTAATTCGCTATCTCACAAGCTGGCAATGCTGCCCGATCCTTAACTTTATAGTGTCTCGTTGGTAGGAAAAATTTAATGGCAGAGTGACCGAAACGGCAACGGCGTAATTTTTACCACGACCCTGATTGCATGATCTATTTTCAACTTGCACCATGTAATAGTTGGTCACGTATTGCGTCCTTGGATAACACACTTTACGATGATTATCTTGGCTTGGTGGCTTCAAACAAAAAAAACTTTACGCAAAAAGTCAAACTTCAACCGGAAACCTTGCAATACGGCCATTATTAAGCGAGTGAGAATGGTTCGTCCAAAATAAAAGCGCCACCATTGCTTCACCTTGTTACAATACTCTACTCTTGAGAGCGGAGACAACGCTGTTCAATCGTCAATTATCGCATGTAAGTTGAAATAAGAACAAAAAACTCATAGTTTGTGACTACAAGGAAACATTTTGTAAAAAATGCATTCGGGGTACAGAATTCACGTAAAAGTCAAAATTTAAACAGAAATCGAAAGTGATTTGTTATATTCGAATCAAAACTTTTGCAATTGTCTTTTCGATTTTCAATTGGGTGATGAAGGCGGTACTAAAATCGAATTAAATTTAAAAAAAAATACAACTAAATATCAAATAACAAAGTTTTTTTAAACAATTGTTTGACTATATCGAGTTTTTCAAAAACTGTATTTCAGTTTTCGGAGTTTCTTCAACCAAACGATGCGGCTCTGGAACTGTGAATCTGGATGGCGGATGGAAACTCTTCTATTCTGGTGCTGATCCCAGTATGTCTGCTCAAGCGGGTGTGGGGATTCTCACAAGCCCTCGTTTGTCAGACAGTGTGTCAGATTGGATTTCTTTGGGATCACGGGTTTGTATTATGAAGCTCAAGGTATAGGATCGGTCATTGTGCCTATTGCAGGTATATGAACCCAATGCCACGAGTAGATAACAGGCTTTTGTGGATGAAGTAAATGATGCTCTTCTACGAGTATCACCTACTGAATCTACATCCATAAAGGGGATTTTAACGCACATGTTGGAACAGACACAGATACATGGAAGGGTGTGATCGGAAAACATGGAGTCACTGGACTGAATGAGAACGGAAGGTATTTATTGCAGCTCTGTTGTAGCAACGGACTCCGTATCATGAACACAGTTTTCCAGCACAGAGAGGTTCACAGTAAACATGGTATCGACCAAGTGTGAATCAAAAATCTTTGATAGATTTTTGCATAGTTTCGTCAGATTTGTTTTCTGATGTGCTAGACGTTCGAGTGAAGCAAGGTGCTTAATTGTCAACTGATCACCATCTATGGTAGTATGTTCCTTACGACTTTCAAAACCTTGGCCAAACAAGAGATCCAACAGGTCGTCTGTGACCTATCGGATCAAATGGGAAGCTCTGGAGGACAAAGAAGTAAGAAAACAGTTTGCATCCAGTATATCATCTAAGCTCAGAAAACTTCCTGATGTATCCGAGGACATCCAGAAGGAATGGCTGCTGTTCAGATCAGCAGTCATTTCAACAGCTGCTGAGAGTTGTGGGCGAAAACGGCTTAGAGTCGCGGGCGATAGTGAGAAAAGAACACCTTGGTGGAACCAAGAGGTTAAAGAAGCTATTCTAGCGAAGAAAGATGCGTTCAAGGCCTGGATACAGAACAGATCGTCATCTGATTTGCAATACCCGTACACTAAGGCGCGAAAACCGGCAACTTCGGCAGTAAAGAAATCCAAGCAGAAGTCATGGAAAGAGTTTGGTCATCGGTTGGATTCAAATTATTTTTCGGCAAAGTATTTTGGCAAACCATCCGCCGTTTACGTGGCAAAAGCTCGAGTGTCACAAACTTCATAAAGGATTCTGACGGTAACATTCTAACTGATGAAAATGAAATCCTTTCACAATGGAGAGAATACTTTGAAGATCTTTTGAATCATGTAAAGGCATCGACTCGGAACACACACAAAGTGACACATCTAAGGAAAGAGGAAGCTTTCACTACAGCAGAAGTGGCAACGGCAATTAAAGGGATAAAATCTGGAAAAGCTGCTGGTGAAGATGAAATCAGACACGAGATGTTGAAAGCGCAGACTGGAGAAGGAATTGTTTGGTTGACGCGAGTGTGTCAAGTTGCGGGGAAGTTTGGCAAAACTCCCAGAGATTGGCAAACAGGTGTGATTATTCCGATATTCAAGAAAGGTGATCGCAAGCAATGTACAAACTACAGAGGGATATCACTCCTCAGTTTGCCAGACAAAGTATATGCCAAATGCCTTGAAAGAAAATGCCGAGAAATAGTGGATTCAAAACTGGAAGATGGTCAGTGCGGTTTTCGTCCGAGTCGCAGCACTACGGACCAAATCTTGACTCTGAAGCAAATCTTCGAGAAATCTTGGGAGTATGGCAAAGATCTCTTTGCATGTTTTGTCGATGTTGAAAAAGCATATGACCGAGTTCCTCGGAATAAACTTTGGAACGTTTTGCAGGAGTATGGCGTTAATGGTCAATTGTTGCGCGCCATTAAGTCATTCTACTGCCGACCGGAGGTTTTTGTTCGTGTAAATGGCAAGCAATCAAAGCCGTTCCATGTGGGCGTTGGACTCCGACAAGGGTGCGTTTTGTCACCTCTCCTTTTCATTGGTTACATGAATTGGATCGACAAATGTAGCCAAGCTGATGAATGGGCCACGATTGGAAATTGCAAAATCAGTCGTCTGCTATTCGCTGATGATTTGGTTCTGCTTTCTTCCACAGAATCTGGCCTCCAGCGCGCATTAAATAGCTTTGCAGATGCATGCAACAACGCCGGAATGAAAATAAGCACAACCAAAACTGAAGTACTTTGTCTTTCAAGAAACCCTGATCAGTGCGTATTACAAGTGAATGGAGCGACACTGAAGCAGGTACAGAAGTTCAAGTATCTTGGGGTTGCATTTACGAGTGACGCAAGGCCAGACGAAGAACTGGACACACGAATAGGCAAGGCTAGTGCAGTAATGCGAGCTTTGCACTACTCGGTTGTCATGAAACGAGATTTGTCGAAAAAGGCAAAGCTCTCAGTTTTCAAAACAGTTTTTGTCCCCATCATCACTTATGGTCATGAGTCTTGGGTAATGACCGAAAGAGTGTGATCACAAGTGCAAGCGTCCGAAATGAGGTTTTTACGAAAAATCGAATGAGTTACACGATTTAACAAGGTACGTAGCTCTGAGATTCGAAAATCTCTTAACATCGAGCCGTTACTTCTCCGAATTGAAAGATCTCAGCTTGGATGGTTTGGCCATGTAAGCAGAATGCCTCAGGAAAGACTCTCCAAACAAGCTTTGCTTGCCATAGCAAATGGGAGAAGACCTGTTGGACTACCTAGAACTAGGTGGAACGATTGCATTGAGGATCTTGGATGGAATCACTTGGGACTTTACCCAAGCGAAATGATGGAGGTGATGGAAGACTGTGAGATGTGGTGGCTCAATCTTGAGCTACTGCCCCCGCAACCCTCACGGAAAAGCGGGCAATGAAGAAAGAGGAAGATGAAGTATATCAGTTTAGTTTAAAATGAATGTTGTATGAGTTTACTGTAACTTTGAATATTCAGCACACGATTCAGTTTAATTAATGTTCCAGAGTTACTAGTTTATTAAATTACAATTACAACAACGTTCACAATTACAGAAGAGTTCTTTGCATGAAGTTAGCCAACTTCTTTCGTCACGCATGAGCGCTACTGCAAACGTCATAATTAAATCGAGAATCTGCAGTATTTTCATTGATAAACTCTATCACTGCTGCGCAACGTATAAACTCAACTGAATAAAATAAAGAAACGAAAACGAGAAAAAATAACAAAGAGACAACCAAAAGAGAATTTACCAACCCCTAAGAAACAGAAGTTTGGTTACAGTAAATAGTAATAACAGTCTGCAGGACTACTACTACACTTTTCATTATTTTCAGCGCAAATGTAGCCTATAGGTTTGCAATATAACCAATGTTATCAAGGTCGTCTGCTACATTTTAAAGTGTAGACTTCTAGCGTAACAAAACAAAATAGTTGAATAAAGGCTTTGCTTTACAGCATTTTTAACAGCAGTGAAATCAATGTTATATGCTTGGTTACTCGGCTGGCTGTTGTTTTTGTTCTCAGATAAAAGCAAACAAAGCAAAAAACCTGACACAATTTTTCTTCTTTTACACAAAATGCCTCTAAGAGGTAATTAGTTTGGCCGAATTTTCATTGAAGCTTCTTTCAATGAATAAGGATGTCTAAAGTGAAGCCAATAAACTCCATTTGTATCGCCGGGTCCAAAGTCGTGATATCGTCCGTTCAAACTAGAGTGAGCACAGGCGTTAAACCACCAACCTCCTTGATGACGCATCGCACAATTGCTGCTCCACCCATCATTATCACGATCATACGTAGAAAATGGCCAACCATTGTGATAAAACAAACTGTTGCCTGTAATAACAGTCTTTTAGCACCAAAGTTGATTTTGAATGCCTTGCTTCGTGCTCTCAGTGTTCTTGAATAAAAGTGCTCAATAACACCGAAATGACTACCTCTGAAAATCCGGCTAAAGGTAAACCGGAGGATAGGTTACGTTTTTATCTGTGATGTGCTAAATATGTCATAGATTAAATTCAGTCATTTAGGTGTAATATATCGAAACAGCACGCTGCGTTTTTCTAAACGCTACAGCAAAACAAAGCAGCAGTGGTTGGTCTAACTGGGCCGTAAATTTGTGGGAACGTAATTGAGAATCAAACCCGCTATGTATTCCATGAAGTCTGTTAGCGTTTATAATGTCAACTTTTCAGGCCTACTCGGTTTCGTTACCTGCTCATTTCCGAGTACGTCATGCCAAAAAAGTTCCAAATTACGAAAGATCCATGCCAATTGGAGTGAATGTGTGTCAGCGACGTTTTTTGGTGACATGCTATGTGATTGGCGCGTTTCTTTTGTATTGGCACGTATTCTCATTGTTCTTACTTATTGACTAAGCAATAAGCAGGTAACGGAAGCTAAAACTTGCCTTAAAAGTGGTTGTGTTAAAATGCTCTTATAATGAAGCCAAAACGGAACTTTGACTGGAACTGATACAGAACCTTAACACAAATCTGTCTCGTGATTATGCTTCGGTTATCAAATTGTTGCCTTCATTTGCGTTACCGTTATGATGTCGATCAACACTGGCAATAACAGCAGCGAAGAGCAGAACACAAGCAATGACCGCTCTTTATTGCTGACCCTAGATTTGGTGCCTATCAAAATTTCAAAAACTTGGGTTCTCATTTTTTAGGGATCGATCACCCTATATTGGCGTTACGTAAGTGAATGGAGTGGTGGAAAGCTATGTCAATTGATTTCTGATACAAAATGTTAAAAAATGGAATAAAACTATGTGCAAGCCAAAATAAAATCGCTCAAGCTCAATTTAAGAATTTAACCGGAGGAACACGAGCGCAAAAAGTTAAATTATTTCTGCTGATGAAAAAAGCTATGGATAATTTTTTATTAACTTTTTCCGTTTTAGTCAAACAATTTTGGTTCATTTTGGAAAAGATGTAATTGTGCGTGATTAACTTTGATTTAAACAAAAATCTAGTCACCTGCACTCCCGGAGTACACATCCACACTCAATGCATAGTTCTTAGTGCTGTTTCCAACTGAGAAAGACCTGTAAATAATAATAAAATTTATTTACGGACAGTTTGTACGTAAAGGCAAAATAGGCAATGTGCAGACTACAGTTTGTGGTGTATTCTGCAAGCAACTTACCGAACAATTTTATTTTGTTTTTGTTGCTCACATCAATAATCAATAAAACACACCAAGTAAAAAATTCAAAAAGACAACAAGGATGCTGCGAAGTGTCCGGTTTAGGGTCTTCAAATCGAGCAGTCACCCTAAAAGCGAAAGTTTTCACAACACAATAAAATACAAATATCAGAGCACTACCAGGCAAAGCAGTAAACTTGTTAAAAAAAAGGCGAAAATATTATAGGCAAAAAACGTTGCGAATTCTAAGGCAGATTATGTATTGACGTAAATGCAAGTATGGTTTTATCAGAAATAAAATACACTAATTGAGTGAATTTGGAATTCTTATTGTGTGAAAGTAATCCTTAATAAAGCCCAATTAAACATTGTTTGTACTTTATCTTGAAAACTTTCAAAGAACCATTTTTAATTTCAGACGAGATTCAGTCCCAGATCTTAATTCCGCTGTATTTTATGGAACGTTGCAGTCTAAATGTGCTGTATCTCGGAATGGCAAACTTACATGATAAATTTTGCCTTGTTCTTAATTTGTGTACAGTATCCGTTTTACAAAAGTACTCCGAAAAATTAATTGAAAGTTTCTTAAGACAAAATTTTTGCGCAAATATTGCGACTTAATAAGTATAGATATTTGGTAATTTATTTTATTTTGCTTGTACAATAAAAACACACTTACGAAGAATGGATGAAATGTGAAATCAATAATAACATTATTCTTAGAGCTTTGTTTTGTAAAGATAGAAGTTTTTGCAAGTATCATTTACAGTATAGGTTGATCTCCATACTATAATACCATACAACAAGTGAGGATGAAGTATAGCATAATATAGTTTAAATAAAATTGAGATAGGATCATGATGTCTTAATTTAAAAAAGATGCCAACTGACCGAGATACTTTTTTCGCTACGTTTGATAAGTGGTCAAAAAGAGTTAGTTTGTTATTCGATATTACGCCAAGGTATCGGAAGGAGTCGACTACTGGTGTAGGGATGTCATTACTTAAAATTGGGATAGTACTCGAAGATGATCTAAGCTTATGGGAGCAATAATCACGGCTTTGCATTTTGAAAAATTATTCGTGGGTTTATTAGCCGATTACCATTCTTCAGAACAAAGCAGCAACTTATTTGCTTTAGCTTTCAGTTTGTCAAGAGTAACTTCATTATTTATGAGACAATTGTCATCAGCATACTGTTTTATGCAATCGTTAGAAAAAGTACAGTATGAAGATCGTTGATGTCATTCATATACTGTATAGCAAATAGAAGGGAACCCAGTATTGACCTTTTTGGTACACCATAGCTTATATGACAAAGAGCAGAAAGACGACTATTAATGCTTACACATTGAGTTCTATGATTAACTGTAGTTAAAATGAAATTGGATCGAGAGCTGGCCATGATTTCCATTATGTTCCAGTTTTGAAAGGAGAATTTTATGACGAGCAATATCAAACGTCTTTTTGTAATCAAAGTAAATCAATGGAGTGTATAACATTTTGCTGATGTTATCATAAGCAGTTGTTATCACATTTAACAAGGCATGACTTGTGAAAAGACCACTGCGAAAACCGTGTTGATTATGATGAAATATCGAATTTTTATTGAGATAATTTATTAGTCTAGAGTAAATTAGTTTTTCCATTTTGGACAGACACGATAGCAGTGATATTGACCTGTAGTTTGATAGTTCACTTTTACAGCCAGCTTTAAACAGAGGAAAAGCTTTAGCATTTTTAATGCAATTTGGGAAAACACCTGCAGAAAATGACAAATTACACAAAATAGACAATGGATTTGCAATAATATCGCTGGCTAGTCTTATAAAATAAGCAGATATGCCATCTAGCCGAGGTGATTTGTGAGATTCAATAAATTAATCTCTTTTAAAATCTTTTGTGGAGATGTTGGTTCAAGATAAATTGAGTTTGATAGCCTTTTACATAGAAACTTAAGATGATCTGTGTGCCATTTTGTTTAGAAAATTTCTTCGCGAGATTCTTACCAACACTAGAAAAATTTTAAAGTGGTTCGCAATACTGACAGTGTCATTAATTTCAGTTTTATTGATTGCGATTTTGTTAATGGTGGGTAAGGATTCTTTAACATTTGGAAGAAGAGATTTAATTATTTGACAAGTTTATCGTGGATTAGATTTGTGTCAAACATCTTATTAAAGTATGTTTTTTTGCAATATATTTGATTTTGTTTAATTTGTTTGCATAGATTCTACATAGTGAAATTAAGGTTTCATCTTTAGACAAAAAATTAGTCGTATACATTTTTTGTTTTCGTTTAATGGAAACTAAAAGTTCCTAGGTAATCCAAGGTCTTTTATGCAATTTTTGTCGCTTTCGCGAATCGATTTGTTTTTGGTGCATATTTGTCGATTGTTTGCCTAATTATGTTAATAAACTTGTCATACATAGCAGAGGTGGAGTCGAGAACACAACCTTTGAGGCCGAGGCTAAGAACACAAAAAGAATCCGAGGCCAAGGCCAAGCACCGACTTCTCAAGCAGATCCTCTTGAGGCCAAGGACATGAATGCTCGAGGCCAAGGATCAAGAACGTAAAGCGCAAGTGTTCTCGCAAAACAATAAAATAAAATAAAATGAAAAGTCCCCGCCAAAAATTTTCCAGGCGACCTCCAAAAAAAAGATCTTTGCGCAAGGGACGCCGATTTTCCGTGAAAAATTAGGCTTTCTCAAAAAAAGAAAGGTCTTCGCAAACTTTCCGCGAGGATTCTGCCGTTTTCCGAGGTAAAGGGAAAAGAAGGTCATGGCCATGACCCATTTTTAACGAATCAAAAAAAGTGCTGTCCTCGAGCCAAGGACAGCACTTTTTTAAGGACTTGTTGGCTTCGATGCCAAGGTCTTGACTTTTGAGGCCAAGGCCAACGACTTCAAAATGTGTCCTCGTAGACGTCCTTGAAGGCAAAGACGCCCTCAAAGAGTCCACCTCTAATGCATAGCATCAAGAACTTAGGTGCTGGCTGTAGATAAGTCGTTTTCAATAAACTTAATTTGGTTGGCGTTTAGATCAACCTTACACGATTCTGGAGTAAAATTTGTGTGATCTCTATAGAGCGGCTTTACAGTAGCTTGCTTTTGGTTATGAAAACGCACATTTTTTGACAAAACACAAAAAACCGGATAATGGTCACTTAACAAATCTGTTTGAATTACACCAGGATGAATTGTGTTGTTGATATCATTAGTTAAAATATGATCAATTAAGGAGCTACTATTAGAGGTCGCTCATGTTGGTTTGGTGATAAAGCATGAGACACCACTACTGGTAAGCATGTATTGATAATAATCATTGCTGGTTGAATCGGAAGTTAAATTCATATCGATATTAACATTAATATCTTCCGTAATGCAGTAAATTTTTTTATCCTTGTTTAATTGCATAATTTGAGTTTCTAGATTTTAGGCTGCGTTCACACATAGCGGTTTTCGCAACTAGGAACGATACTTCATGCATGTGTGAATGCAATTTCGTGACGTATTAGGTGGTGAAACCAGGTTTCGCGCCTCTTCGATCGTAGCAGGTTTCGTGATTTGGTTTGACAACTTTAACCTGTGTGTGAACGTTGCAAGTGGTGAAAACTTTAGAAACTTGTGTATGAACGATTCAGCTACGCTGTTTAGGTTGCTATATGGAACACTAGCAGCAAAGCTACTAGATTACTGCTGTAGCAGGCTAGATGAGTAAGCTTAGCAGGCTTAATGCTTGTAACCCTAACAGATAATCAGATATATAACTGGTGCTGGCTTATAACAAGATGTTAATTTTGTTCAGGTTTATTTAAGTTCAGAATTAGGTGTGTTTGTTTCATGATTTTATTTGTGAGGTGATGCAACCAGACATGACCATAAGTTACCACCTATGGATTTGTTAATATATATCGTACCGGTAGTGCTAGATTAGCCTACTTTGCAGAGATATATTGCATATTTAGGCCTATTAAGTACAATTATTGATGTAAAAAAAGATCATGCTTAAAAAGAAAATTAGGCCTAGCAAAAAGAAAATTACCTGCAAGATGCTTGATGTACCTTGCTGATCCAGAGTTAATTACAGGCAATAAACAGATAAAATTCGCAATAGGTCATAACTTTATTCTTCCTAAGCCTGTTTCCTCAAACTGCATTTGTCGGAGGAATTTGCAGTTTGTGGAATATGGCTACAGACAGGGCTTGCGAGAGGGGGTTCAGGGGGTACATCGTACCGGGCCTGGGCCTAGGGGGGCCCGAAGAGTTCAGGTTTCCATGTTAAGTTTTGGTATCGCACCATAGCACCGTATTCAAACTTGCCTGCATCAAAAGTATCAGTTAGCCTATTTAGTACTAGTAATTGGTTGCTATTTTTGGTACACAGCCTTTAGGACATCCAATAGTGGCCGATTTGATTAAAAAAAGAGGAAAATTTATCAAAAATCATACACTTGCACCAAAATTAGCGTTTTGTTACATTTCTCTGACTTGGGAGCCCTAATTTTACAGTATAGCAATAAACGAGGGCCCACATTTCCTGAGGTCCAAAAGCATTTCAACCTCAGAGAACAGAGTCAAAGTTGACAAACTATTACCATACTTCTATCATTAAGTAACTCACTCTATCTGTATGAGTTTAATAGGTATTTTGGTTTGTGAAGTCTATGAATGCAAATGACTTCTTAAAACTTTTATCAGTAAAATATTTGGATTTGCAGTGTTAAAGTCATTATATTGTATGATATTGTGTTAATGTCATTATGCCCCGCTTCACATACTTTTTTTCATGTATATCAGGTTTTTTGCTGGTCAATTTAAGCAAGTTTGGTGCTGGGATGTTGATCAAATGCTGTGTTTTATCCAGTGGTGTAAAGTAACGAAATACTTTTACTTGAGTAGATTACTTAAGTAGTTTTTTTCGGTAACGAGTACTTTTTTGAGTAGTTTTTTTTTAACTACTTTTACTTAAGTAGTTTTAGTCTGAAGTAACGCTACTTAAGTACTTATTATTTGATAAAAGTACAAAGTAGTTTTAAAATTTGAGCCGCAGTGTTGACTGCACTTTAACTGAGGGCATCTGCAGTCAATCATTTGTAAACGCGCAGTCAGGTTATTCTCCCTTGGTTTTTTCTTTTTTTAAATTCTACGCTTGACTGCGTTTATGAGCTTTTGAAAACGATTGCATTTTTTCTAATCAAGTAATCCAGCACCCGCAGATTTACATTACAAAAAGCTAATCAAGTAATCCAGCATCAACTTCTTAATCAGGACTAGGAACCAAAGCTGTTTTGAATAGTTAGCCTACAACATCATAGGTCAACCTAGAACCATTTTAACACCAATAAAATGCAAACGAATCGTCAGTTTTCCTGAAGTCATGAGTAGAGTTAGTAGGTTAGGGTGCATTTACAATCGAGCTGTGAAAGGTCCATTCGCGTTTTGCTGTTTTGTAGGACTGGAGGATTAGGCAATTGCAGAAATTTATTGATAAGTGGAGATATGAGATCCTGGCAGGCGCATAGCCAGGAATTTGCAATAGGGGGCTAATTCAGAGGCTGGAAACAACATCAAACGATCTTATCCCAGATTTTGATCGGTTTTCACGCAGATTGAGTCGGTTTTACAGTCCAAATTTAGGCGATCTCCAAAAAAAACGTCTTCAATTTTTTTTTCTGGCGAACTACAAAATTTTAACAATTCAAAAAATACTGCTGTCCTCGAGCCGAGGACAGGCATTTTTTGAGGACTTGAGGCTTCCAGGCCAAGGACTTCAAAATGTGTCCTCGAGACCAATGACGTCCTCAAGGACTCCACCTCTGCTGAGTAGCACTGTAGCAGTAAAGCTTCATCAATGAGTAATAAACTGATGAAATGTTTCTTTGTTCTTGAGAACAGTGTCTTGCAATTCGAGAGCCTGGGGTTGAACTGATAAATATGCCAACAAGATGGTATAGCCTAGTGGTTAGAGCATCTGTATATCGAGCTGAATATTTGGGTTCAAATTTGGTCCAGTAAAGCCAAAGACTTAAAAATATGTAGCCCACAGCAAACTGTATTCACATCTTCCTGCTTGACAATCTGCATTGAAGGTGATAATGTGCTGCTCAGTGCTTACACCTTTGTATGGTAGAGAGGTGGCAGCTTGCCTCCACGACCCTAATATCACTTTGCGGTTTTGTGGTCATGGCAACACAGTGAATAAATTAGTAAAACTGAAAACAAACATGGTGGAATTCAGGAATTGCATGATTGGAATTAAATTAAGCTGCAGTCTAACCTACTATTGCTGTCACAGGACACTGGTATCAATCAATGAATGACTGTGCTTCACTCACAGTTTCAGTTATGTTTCTACCGGTTTCTATCTGCCTTCACATGTCGTGAAATAAAATCATTAAAAAAAAATTCACGACAATTTTTTCTTCTTTAATCCAAAAAAAGTTTATCGCAGACTATAATTTTGGCTGTGGTGCGTGACTTTTGGCGGACCCTGTGGACACAGTAGGCTTGATTGATTGATATATCTTTAGCCTCCTTTCACGAGAAAGCGACGATGGTGCTATCCTTTGGATGAATCCGCACTCGCTTAGGAGTTGACCATTTTCCAAGTTTTCCGGTTGACCGATGACTTCTTCCCACATAAATTTGCTGCTTGTTCAAAGCCACCAAGCAGAGGTAATCATCATAAAACGTCTTATTCAAGGACGCAACAACGTGACCAGGGTGCGGGTTGAACCCATGATCATGCGATCAGGGTCGTCAAAAAAACGACGCCTGTACTCTCTTGGCCAAGCTGCCGACACACTAATAAGCCACTTCCACGGTGTTGTTGGTTTTTAGCATATAAATTTAACAAACAATGGCAGTGAACAGTAGCGTAGCCAGGGGGAGGCTCGAGCCCCCCCATTGGCTCGTGAAGTATGCAAAATCGCATGTTTTTTGTGCTTTTGAGGCCGATTTTTTGTGAAAAATTGAAAATAGCCCCCCCCCATACGAAAACAGCCCCCCTCAAACGTCTGAACTTGCTAAATTGGACGAAAAATCAGTCTCAATTTCGGTGAAGACCTTTTTTTTTGGAGAACACCTGATTTTGGGTGGAAAAAACCTTTGAATTTGTGATTTCGGCCGAAAAATCACTATCAATTTCAGTGAAGACCTTTTTATTTTTTATTTTTTTGGAGAACACCTGATTTTGGGCGGTAAAAACCTTTGAATTTCGGACTTCGGCCGAAAAATCACTCTCAATTTCAGTGAAGACCTTTTTTTTTTTGGAGAACACCTGATTTTCGGCGGAAAAAACCTTTGAATTTCCGAGCTTTCCGAGAAATTTTGTCTTAATTTTCGGACAAATCGTCTGAAACTGATTCAAGTTCAATGAAAATTCGAGTCAAGGTCGTTTGCACAATTCTCACTCTTTCAAAATAGCCCCCCCCCCCCCCTTTCCAAATCCTGGCTACGCGCCTGGCAGTGAATGAGTATTTGAGCAAATATTTCATGAATTGATTCCTTGAATATAGTAACAAAAAACCTGCACAATTAATATTTCATGACTTTTTAAGATAGTGAGGGGTTAGAAAATCAAGCGCTTGTGGCAGTGATGTAAAGTAGGCAACCAGTTGTCATATGTCAATTGAATAGTTAGCTTATTTTGCGTGAATACTTTCAGAAATACTTCTACTTGAGTAGTTTTAAAATGACTACTTTTTTACTTTTACTCAAGTACTTTTTTTGGTCAGTACTTTGTACTTTACTTCAAGTCGTTTTTTTGTCGGTAACGAAACTTTTACTTGAGTACAATTTTCGAGTACTTTTTACACCACTGGTTTTATCCTCGAGAAACATAAAAAGTGCTAAAGCTTTCAGGGCTCTGCTCCGGACCCCGCTGGGGGAGCTCACAGCGCTACCCCAGCTGGATTTAAACCAATTTTATGTCTAGTTGTGTTTTTCAATAGGTCCTAACTGTATGCGAATATCGCTATCCCCTCACTTTTAAATGAAGATAATCAAACATCGACCAAAAAGGATTAGCGGCATGGCCCCTCAATAAGACTTGGGGGGCCCAATAAGATTTGGGGGCCCCGGTATCGACCTTCATACCACCTGGAAATGTTTTTCTCTGAGGCCCTAGCTACCGACATCAACAAAAATACAGTTTGTAGATTACTAGGCTTGCAGTTGTAGTCTACATTTCAATCTTAATGTGATAGTTTAGTGTTAACTAGCAAAAGTGGGTCTTATTTAAATTTTTTTCCTGGTTTAATTGTGACTGTAAGTGTTCCAGGTGCCATGTGGTGCAAAATTTTTTTTTTGTAAAGTCAAAGATTAATTTTTTTTAGGTTCAAAGATGAACTGTTGAGATATTGGAATGACTTTTATCCCTTATCAATAGCCTATTACCTTCACATCTTGTCACCATGTATTAAAACAGTATGTAGCATAACATTTTGGCAACTGGTAATAATTGGCAAACTGGCAATGGCAGATTTTAATAATTTTTAGGCTGTTTGTAAAATGGTAATTCTATTCTAAGCATAATCTTGCAGAATATTATCAAGTGTTTACATCAGAGGTGGAGTCCTCGAGGACATCCTTGGCCTCAAGGACACATTTTGAAGTTCTTGGCCTTGGGCTGGAAGCCTCAAGTCCTCAAAAATTGCCCTGGTCTCGGTTCAAGGACAGCACTATTTTTTGCATTCTTAAAATTTTGCAGATCGCCTGAAAAAAAATTTGACGACCTCTTTATTGTGGAGATCGCCTGACAAATTTGTTTAAAGCCCTTTTTTTCGGAGAACCCTTGCGCTTGTGCCCTTTGTCCTTGGCCTCGAGCATTCCTGTCTTAGGCCTCAAGAAGGGCTGTCTTTGGCCTTGGATTTTTTTTGTGTCCTTGGCCTTGTTCTTGGCCTCGAGCCTTGTGTCCTCTACTCCACCTCTGGCTTACATGATTTTGTTTCAATACAGAAAATTAAGTGTACATAATGGGCAAAATTTGTGCTGCAACAGTGTATTTTTGCAAAAGGCGCACTAAGCGCTATAAGTCACTGCAGCAACTCAACATCATCAACACATATAAAAGAAACTGTATCTTACCATGGTTATTTGCCATTGTTTTTCATCAATTGTGTGATTTGTTTTTACGTAAAGAAAGGTCCATTTGGATTAAGGAAAAACCAAATCAAGGTTATTGGGATAGAGTGTTGGAGAAATGGCAAGATGGAGATTATCCCTATCATTTGCGTGTACAAAAGTAAGTTAGCACTATTGATGTGCATCATTCACAGTCACATAAATTTCCTGAAGCTTGAGGTGTAATTTTGATAACGCTTGTGTAAAACTTTTTTTTACAGCAGATGTGAAAATGGCATAAGTGGGCAAGTTAATGCAAAACGTTAGCTTTGTTAACCACTAGTCCTTTAACAAACTTCACACTTTCGTTAATATTAATCTGTTATTTTCAGCTTTAATTAACGGAAGTTAATAAAGTCTGTTGATTCTTTAATATTTTGCGTGTAATTTATATTTCTTTTTATTCATTCGCTTTTAGAACATGTATTGACGCTGTTGAGCTGATTGTAAGGAAATATTTACTGCTATGGTGGTCTTTTTTGTGTTTTGGAAGTTACATTATATAGCCTAATCTAATTTCAAGATAAAAATAAGTACAAATGTACTAGCGAAGTTGCGGTCAGAAAATCTTTGGAAATTACGAACAGCGATAATTAATAGTTCTATGATGCTACAGCTTCTTATTTGCCACAAAAAAGAACTTCTTTCTTCTACATAACTCGTGCTAATACTCAACAAGTGTTACCAGTACAAACTGTTTTGTACCGGTATCATGAATGAATGGTGCAAGCAATTAACGATAAAAACATTAACAGAAGTTAACAGAACTTAACGGAAGTTAGTTTAGTTCGTTAACATGAAAAAACTTTTTAGCTGATTAACAAGTTAATGAAAAAGTGAGCTTCGATATTAACAATTAACGGACTTGTGCCCACCTATGAAAAATGACCATATACTTATGGTGAGGACTGAGGACACTAAATCTTCCAAATAGTCAATCTTTCATCTGTTGTTGGCTAACCATACATTTGCAAACATTTTTGTAACTTTATCCTTGCAGATCAGTTATTTAACTTTCCTATTTTCCTCTTGATGTTATTGGTCTAATCTCGCAAGCATCAAACATTATCTTAATTTTTGCTGTTCTTTTTTAAAAATTTTCTACTTAGTGTGCTCAAATCATAAAAATTGGGATAATTTTGCAATAATTATGCATCTGATCAAGAAGGTGTTCAGGATTAAGGATTTGCTATCTGTTAGGTTTTGCAGGTTTGGCAATAGTATTGTATGTTTTCTTTTTTATCCTCCTGTTGCACAAAGTTGATGGCAAATCCAGATTTGCTTAGGAAGTGTTAGTTAGTGTTTTCCATGCTTCTGGTTGATTTCTCATTTTTTTTTAATCAAGCATACGACTCCACCTTATGGAATATTGCAACAGCTTGCATTACATATTTTTCGACAGACAAATAAGGTGCATTGTAAGCATTTCATTTTAGTTATGTTACAGGACATTGCTTTTTTTTTCAGATCAACATTTGAATTCATTTGCATAAGTTTAAAAAATTTTATTGAGAAGAAAAATACCCATTGGCGTCACTCTGTGCCTTTCTGGTGCAGAGTTGCCATTGCTTTGTGGCGTTTGGGAGGTGGTGCAGATTATAGATCGATCAGTGAACATTTTGACTTGGGAAAATCTACAGTTCATTCGGTAATATGTATACTTTGTTATAACAACGCACATTTTTATGTTGATTATACCTTATTTGCAGTTGCGCAGCAATACTTACGCTATAGTTGCTACTTTTAGATCACAATTGAAGTATGCGAATACATTGTGGAGGTTTTAATGCCACTATTTGTGAAATTTCCTCAACACCAACATGTTCAAGAACTTGCTCTCTCGTTTGCAATGGAAAGAGGCCTGCCAAATTGTGTTGGTGCAATTGATGGGTGCCATATTCCCATCCCTAAACCAGTTGAACATGGAGAAGATTACTGGAATAGGAAGTCATTTTATTCCATCAATATGCTCGCTGTCGTCGACCACTCAGGAAAGTGAGTGCTAAGATGCTTGATTTTCATTGTTGAAATATTTATGTAGATAATCCTACACCATTGCGTGTATGATGGTAATGCAATCAACACTTAACAGCATGTCATGAAGTACTGCAGTAATTTATGTCATGCTCCAATGCTATTAAAGTATGTAAGTATGTAGTAGTATAGCATACTGCAATAAAATACATGTGACAAGGTAGTATCACAAAAACCTTTTCTGTGAATTGATTATTTCAGATCGATTTTACTTGCCAGGGATAGCAATGCCTTAAACGTAGTATGAAAAAATCTTTGATGACTACTAGACAAATTAAAAGTTTATATTACTTTATCTCAGATTTATCGACGTAAACATCGGGTGGCCAGGAAAAGCGCATGACGCACGAGTTTTATTTAATTCCGATATATATTGTCGTGGTGAAAGAAACGAACTATTTCCTAAGGTACGTCTAAACGTTTTAATTTGTAAGTGTTAAATTTTTTTTGTGCATGAGGTAGTATCTCTTTTAATCACGGTAGTACAATACAAAGTGTTTTGATTCAGAGATCACATTAGTGCTTGTTTATTGCTATGCTTTAAATGATTGTTTACGTTACGCATGTGCTGTAGGCTACTAGAAGACGATGCGATCAAGCAAGCAAGCAAGAGAACTTGAAATATGGTTTTCATGCGATTTTTTGAAATCCAAATTGGAACCAAAATTTGTTGAAATTTTAAATGAAACCAAAGAACTCCAGTTGGTTTTTAGCTGTAGCGACTGGCGTGTAACTTGACTATGAGTTTGGCAGTGCCGTCGCCAGAGCAACCGAAGTGAGGTGGCACTAAACTAAACTGAAATTTTGCCCTTACAAACTGATATTTTACGACAACAAATTATGCTCTAGCAATTTTGTATTCGAAAAAAGAGACGTATAGGTCGGAAGCGTTTCATTAGTTTGTTTCGTATACGGCCCGTGTAATGGCTTGAAAAATCTGTCCGCAGCAGTGAATACGACCAGAAGCGGAAACAGGATTTTGCTAAAAGGGGAGGGAGCTTGAGCCAAAAGTAAATTTTTTTGTCAAAAATTGTCTGATTTAGGCCCCGTGCCGAACAAAGTGGCGCAGCTCGAGCGTATCATGAATGGAGCCTGGGGGTACGGACTCCAGCCGCTGGTTGATTTTTTGTGATTTTGCGGCAAAAATAGCGATTTTAACACCAGTTTAATCACATTTTGCACGTTTTTGAAGCCATATTAATAACTACAGTAAATTGCTAAAATTCAGAAGTCGTTGGAAGAATTAAACTGCCTAGCCCCTTCTGCCTCCCTTATACTTCAGGTAAAGTCCAAAGCAGATTCAATTGCTTGTATTTTGGGTTAAATCTTCCAAATAACTAAAGGGATCTGAAGACCTCTCAGCAGGGGTGCCGGAACCCGGGGGGGATAGGTTGGGAAATGTCCCCCCCAATAATTTGAGTATGGTCTATAACTGCATCCCCCCAATAATTTGACTCTGGTTTGCGTCTGAGCGAAGGTCTCCACTTGAATTCGGGGAAAAAAAGTGTTCCAATTTTGGTGAAAACCTTTTTTTTTGGTCTTTACCTGAATTCGGGGAAAAAAGTGTTCCATTTTTGGTGAAGACCTTTTTTTTTGGTCTTTACCTGAATTCGGGGAAAAAGTGTTCCATTTTTGGTGAAGACCTTTTTTTGGTCTTCACTTAATTTGCTTACCTGAAAAAAATCGTGGTCGACGTTCATCCCCCAATGTTGAATATAGGGCAAAGTTGGGGTAAAATTGCAAATTATTCCCCCAATGCTCAACAAAGATCGGCACCCCTGCCTCTCAGCCCCTTCTTCCAGGTTGCACCGCTGACTGCGACCTAACACAATCTTGAGTGTGCTGTGAAAAATAGAAACAGCTGGTCTTTTTAAAAACGTTTTTACGTATTGCTTCAGGTCATAATCACTAACGAAGTACGGGTAGCGATTCTATAGCCTTACATCCGTATTCCGCAACAAATCCGTAAAGGCGAGTTAATAAGACGGATTATTGAGTCACATTTTTCTAAAGCAGTTGCCGGCCAGCAATTTTGCGTAGAATCGAGAAAACTTCACGCGAGAATTAATTTGTGCACTGTCTTCCCAGTTTTCAGATTGCACAATGGGCCAGAGCCAGCAGTTAGCGATACAGGAAATTCAGTTGAAAACTAAAATCATTAAAAGTTAAAAAAAAACATTACAGTCTGTTTCCCTCTGATAGGTTCGTCAGGCCGGGTAGAAACTACACAAAAACAAAACGGTAATATACTTCGGCACATTAACCGCGTCTCCCCACCCCCTCACCGAAAGCTCTGTGGCGCGCTCGAGCCCAAGTCAGCCCACTGGGGCTAACCGTAGCACGCACCGGCCAGTAGCTGTAGCATGGCCGGTGCGAGTCACGGTTAGCCCCAATGGGCTGACTTGGCTCGCGCCCGCCACAGAGCTTCCGAAAAAGGGGTGGGGAGACGCGGTTAATGTGCCGAAGTATATTACCGTTTCGTTTTTGTGTAATTTTTACCCCACCTGCCGAACCCATTAGGGGGAAACAGACTAAAGTGTTTTTTTTTAATTTTTCATGATTTTAATCTTTAACTGAACTTCCTGCATCGTCAAACGAGAATTATGTTTGAACGTTATTATTCCTGTTCCATTATTGCCTATTGTCGTTATGTGATGTTCCAAAAACGTATTCTGAGTAAACCGAAATGGGGGGGAGGGGGGGGCACAAGCAGTCGTTAGAGGGGGGGCAAGGCCCCCCTGGCCACCACGTAGCGACGGGACTGGAGCTTGGTCTATAGGTACTAACCAAATTTGTCCGTTCGTAGCAGTGCCAAGCTTTGAAATTAGAAAAAATATTTAAAAAATTGAATCACACTGTAGAAAACGTAATTTAAATAGTCTTACTTGTAACTTACAGCAATTGATTTGGCATTTCTGCTTTAGAGCCCAATGAGGATATGTGGAATGGAACTTCCGTATTACATCATTGGAGATAGTGCCTATCCTTTAAAATCGTGGCTCATTAAACCTTTTCAAGAAAAAAGCATTACTGCAACTGAAACGCTCTTTAACAAGGTAATAATACACCTTCATTGATTATGTGGCCTAGTTACGATGTGCTAATGAGGTGAAGAGTATCTGGTTGTGTTACCAAAACCGCTCTTTCACATTTCTGCAATCTCTCAAAATCCGGATTTTCCGCACGTCAAAGCTGCACGATGATAAACACACATTTTTTTTCATTTCTTGAGAACGTTAAGGAAGACGTTTTTTCGAACGGCGAATCGTCTGTTATTTTAAATTTTCGCAGCGATCACTATAGCCCGATCTTTAAGTGGTAAAAAGGTGGCAGCTTGTCTAGAAGACTTGGTAAATATATTATCATGTTGAAGCAGGGGAGCTCTTGAAATTTCATATTCCGTTTCTGACCAATACGGATTTTGCTTTTGCGTACATTCAAACACATTTTTCATGTTCCCAAGGCCGGAACTATTACCACTATACAATGTTAAGATTTTCGTTTAATCAGTTCGCTCAGTATTATAGTAATGTATTTGTGTGTTCAGAAGTTCAGTTCAGCTCGCCAAGTGGTGGAACAGGCTTTTGGTCGCTTGAAGCATCGATGGCGTTGCATCTCGAAGCGCTGCGATGCCGGTGTGGACAACGCTATCAAGATCATAGGGGCATGCGTAACCCTTCATAACGTTTGCGAAAAGCGACAAGACTTCTTTCATGAAGAATGGTGGGAACCTCCCAGCAACCCAACTGACCTGGAACCAAGCGATGATTTTTCTACCGTTGACGGTTTTTGCGTTAGAGATATTTTAAAGCAATATCTTTTTCCTTAATTAAATCTGTGTTTTTAGGCTGTACCTTTTTTGGAAAGATTTGGTTTGTTCGCGTTTTTAATAAATATTTACTTCGGGTAATGACTTTTGTTCTGCAATTCTTACAGATTAAATTCGTAGGTTGAAATTAGGACCTCGAAACGCTAATGTATGTTACGTTATTAAAGACCAACTTTCCTCAAGAGTCGTTGCAACAAAATGGTACTATTCACAGGAGTACCATGTATTGCTGCATTCAAGACCAGTCAAGTAAGAAAAAGTAGTATTCGGATATACGTCTATTTACGTCTAATAATGTACAACCACAAGTACATACAAGCAATCACATATGTTTTTTAATCTCGATAATTGTCGCAGGAAAAATCTCGAACTCTTCGACTCTGATTGTTTTCCCAAGTATCATCCTAAGTTAAATCGTAATCGCTGCCACGGCAACGTTTTCTTGGTTCTCTCATTCTTGAATGTTTACCTGATTCCACGTTTTCTTTGCTGCAATAAACAAGCGATATCGTAATTCCTGTTGCCGAAGTTGGTTACACTCATTGCAGAAGCAGAAGTGCTGAGGGAAATGCAGGTTTAATTTGCATGCCGACCATACCAACGCAGTAGTACGAAAGCAGCATATCTTACCGACATAGCTGTGCTGCTCAGATGCAAAGTAGTGGTGATGAGCACTACCAACTCGAGACACCGTTATACCAAGAACTGAGTCTAATGCTGTGTATCAGAGATGGAAACCGGGTCGGATCGAGATTCTTCTTTGAACGAAAGTCTTGTTTAAAAAAACCGGTCAACCGGCGATGATTTTGAAATTTACCGGTCGGGTAGGGAAAATCCTGACCGATTCCATCTCTGTTGTGTATTATGTTACAAGAATACGGACTATAAACAAAGTAATGATTTATTACTAAAGTTAAATTTCCAAAGTGACAAAACAGCCAGTGACCCAAAAATGATGAGAACTATTGGTTTATGCGACTGAAACATCACTATAGCAAAATATTGCTGTTTTATGGTACGCGTAACAAAACGAAATAAAGCCTTAATGGCCGAATAAGTATATTCTTATTCAATTTGTATTTTGGGTAAATTCATATTATGCCAACATTAAACATGAAGATAACTGGTACCTGGATAGCAATTTCATTATTTCCAATTCGTGACGTCGCTCTTTTTCCAACAGTATCTCCTAAAAAAGCAAAACCTGTTTGGTGAATGTTGTAATTAGAGGGTAAATTTGAGGCAGGAAAACACCTAAGTCAGAGCAGCTGTTGTGCTAACTTAACCTACAGTATTTAACTTAACCTACAGTGGCGCTTGGTGTAATGATGGAACAGGAAAATGAAAAACCCACCTCAATGAGAGACAAGTTTTACAGATAACAGCCGTAAACGCAACATGTCAAGCAGCGAGTTACGAGCACAAAGACAGTATATTACCTGACACGAAATCGTGATCATACTAAAGCAAAGCAAGCAATAAAATTACGCATAAGTCAACTAAACGGATAAGAACAGTAAATGCTGAAATGCGGAGGTCTTACTTGAAAATTCATCAGCATTTGCATTCGCTCATCACCGTATTGCCTCTGCAGCTGCTGCAGCATGTTTGTCAGCAACCCGGACATGCATTTCATAATTTTCTCTTCCAGAATCTTTAGGAGTACCTGAAACCCCAAGAATATTTTATTGGTAATTAAGATTTTGGAGCACTTTACATTCATTTGGTAGTTGATTCATATTCTCATAAAGTTAATGAAACAGAAGATACTACTTCCCCTTCTTTATCAACACCAATCAAATCACATGTGCTCTATTCCAACTTTATTGCATTTTTAGATATGTTTTATCACACACCTTAATTTTTTTAATAACTTTATCACTGGTAGTTACTCAGAAAAACCTGCAGAGATATCAAAAACCAGATCATACTACAACAAACGAAAAACCATGATACCAGCTCTTTCATTTAAAACATGCTCTTTCTTCAAGATACAAAATAGCTCAGTGGTTAAACGTCCGCCTCGCAGTCGGTAGACTTCGGTTCACTCCTTCGTCGAGCTCTTCTAAACCAACCGATTTTTTAAAATGGTATCTACAGCTTCCTTGCTTGACGCTTAGCAGTAGCAAGGGCAATGTGGAGATTTCACCTTAACATGGTAGATAGGAGGAGCTTGACTTGAAGACCGTAAGGTCATTTCGCTGTCTCCTGGCCAAGACAACTTGGCTAATAGCCCAGCTGAATCAATAGCAGAACCCTTAACGTGCTCACTTTGAAGTTCCTTTTTTTGGGACGTCGCATGTCACGAAGGTCAGGAAGTGAAATTCCAGCAGATTCGGCAAGGTTTACAGCAGCTCCAGCTTGAGTTGAACAAGTTTGCCGAGGTGCAGATAGATTAGAAGAAGTTGAAGAGGAACCTGGATCAGATTGAAACAAAACATTATCTCAAACCAAACTATCCATTGTGCCGGTTGAAGACATTTCTTCACATCCACCACGTTCGGGGACTACAGTGAGAATGTATTCTATAAAGTTAAAGAATGTTAATCATGAGTGTCTGCAACTATTTTATGTTGATTTCAAGAGTATGTTGTATTTTCCTCTGGCCTGTTGTTGATCTTTTTAAGCAAAGAGAGAAAATCAGCTCAAAATCTATGATTAGCATATATTGTGAAGCTTATGATCAATCTGTTCAACATCCCTTGGTTATCTTATGGAAGATGACATGCTTTGTTGCTCCAAAATTATTTTCAGTAAATTGCCATACGTAAGTGGCAGACTAATTTGAGTGCACACTAGGGTGCTAATTTTTTCTCCAAAAATTTTAATTTTTTTCAGCCCGAGTTCAAAGTGTTCATTTTGGAGAAAAAACAACATCACCACAATAACTTTTGAAAAACATTAATACCTAGGGGGTCCTCCAGAGCAATTGCATGAACCGCTGTGAGAATAAACACTTTTTGGTTGTAACTTTTGCATTTTTAAAGGTAGCACTTTGATTTTGGTGTCTATCCCCACTAATTTGACTATAAGGATGCCATTTATAGCAGTAAAAACTTGCTTCATCTTACCTAATTTTATGTTTTGCAGGTATTTCACATTTTTGGCAAAAGAAATTGCGTTTTAGCACAACAAGACTCTTTTTTGCTCAACAACATGCAAAATCAACATTAAAATAAGCAAAATTGGCAATGAATGCTCCAGTAGTAAGAATTTACAAGCACATCAGGCACCACAATGTTATAATTTAGCTAACACTTATTGGAATTGACTGCAAATATTTGCATTCTATCAATGATCATTTTCAAGATTGAACTTTCTAAAAATCCTGCTCAGAATATGCTCAAGATGAAGTTTTTGCAGTAGTGCTCACTCATAGTTTCATACTATGTTTAAGGACAATAACGTTTTGAAATCTTCAATAATATTTCAAATTGCCCTGGCCCTATTCCAATTTTGCCAGGCAATTCTAATTTTCAAGTGAGTTTGTGCAAAGATAATCTTTTATGCGAAGACCCCCTACTTCCTTAAACTGTCATGCATACTGCCCCAGAAACAAGTTCTAGTGTATGATGGCGACATGCCAAATCTAACACCGGTTATCGAAAAAACTTTTTTACCTGTACCACCACTTCTTTTTTTGATACCAGAATTGACACTGGTGGAGTCAAACACTAATTTTTTGATGTTTGACGAATCAATGTTGAGCTCAACAAACAACGCAGATGTAACCCAGGTGGATCTGGATTTACTGTAACTGCTGGACGAGGCAAAAACTCAAGCCAGAGACCCAGGAACGATGGAGATGGTGGAAGATGCCTACATTAAACTCAAACACCATCTTTGATACTTGAGAGAACGTCTTGTGCTAATGACTTTGTTTAGTGCCAGAGTAGCAGATCGTGACAAAAAGGAAATGGCAAGTGCAGTCCCAAAATAACAGAACCAATCCCGTCCTCATTGCCAACAAATGCCTGAAACAGAAAATTTTGGGGCAAAACGTCTCAATCATTTTGTTGGACCAGACTCATGGACCTTTTTCGAATTGCTGCATAGAAAGGAACTGCTATTTTTAATGGAAAGAGTTCAAAGTGGTCAACTGAAGAATCATGCAAATGGCGTTAAAAACAAAGTTTCTTGCAAATGCCGTTAAAACTGAACTGCTAAATAGACTATTTTTTCCATGAAATCATACAAACCATCTAGCATCTGGGACACAAGCCTTATGTTGTTCAAGATGCATTTTAAACACACAGCAGTTTTGTAACTTGTTGGGTGCTAGATACTGTTGAAAGTTTGACATAAAAAAATGTTACCTTTTTGAAGCCTCTCCCTTAACAAAATCTGGATATGATGGTGCTTTGTAACAAACAGGACTGTGTTTGTGGAGTAAGAAAAAGTTCTTCCAAATAATTGAGTAAACTTTAATTTTTGGTGAACACAAAACGAACTTTATCTTTATTATAGCTTAACTCTGGTTAAAAATTATATAATTTGAAATAAGGACAACGATGCAAAACTTAAGTGAGCAGTATTCATGATAAAAATTATCCAAACATTTTATAAAAATTGTGCGACTTGTTAAAGGTCAGAAAAAAATGTAATGTGGTCTGCACCTTGAAAACTTTAGGCACTCCTAAACTAGAATTTTTCATAATGTTGTTACAAATATTTTCAAACGGATAATACAGACTTTCAAAAGCAGTTTAGAACTATTAGAAGGCTACTCTCAATGAGAACTGGAAAAAATCTACTCTCAAGGCTACTCTTTTTGAATACAGATATGATAAATACACAAACTATAGCTGCTTCATCTTTCAAGAAATCTTATCTGGCATTACAAGATAGTCAGCTATTGCAAAATAGGAACCTCATACTTTAGAAAGTTGATAAATGCTGTTAGTAGGTTATTCCTTGAACTAGGTACCGCTTTGGGTCTTTGACAAGAAATTATTGCCTCTGAACTAATATTGAACTTTTTAGTAAAACTCCACGTACAGTATCATGATTGACTGAGCTATTGGAGATATATCGATAGAATGATTTTTCTATTTACAGTGCCTGAATTATACTGTAGTTACCTCACACAACAAGTAAACTAGTTTCCCAAACTTTTTTCAGAAAATTCAAACAATTTTCAAAGTGATGCAACCATTAAAATTGCAGGTTTATTAGAATTAACTAACCAAACAAAAATCTTTCCCAGTTCAGATGCCAATAAAAAACTGTTAAAAAAAGTTTTTTTCGCAGCAATGCGCCTACACCTCGAAATTTGCCCCTAAAGTTGGGCTCTTGTCAAAATTTAAAATCAATTTTTCACCATAAAGCAGTCATATTTTTGCAATTATGACATCGGAAATGAATTCCTTGACCCCAAAAACCTAAATGTAGCTATTTTCAGGCATCAGACTGCTCCAGAAATGGAATTACAGCATTATTTTCAAAATTCGGGAGCAAAATCTCCCTCTACTGGCCAAAAATTCAAACTGCTATAACTGGAAAACTACTTGAGATATTCGTAAAAAAAAATTTTTTATTTTGTGTGATATCGTTTAAGTTTAACAAAAAATATCTATGTTTGGTGACATATAATGACAAGCCATTTTGAATTAAGCATGAATGACCCCAATATATAACTTCTTACTATTGGTGCATTGATTGCCTGTGAAATACCTGCAAAACATAAAATTAGGTAAGATGAAACAAGTTTTTACTGCTATTAATGGCATCCTTATAGTCAAATTAGAGAGAATAGACACCAAAATCTAAGTACTACCTTTAAAAATGCAAAAGTTACAACCAAAAAGTGTTTATTCTCACAGCTATTCATGTAATTGTTTAGGAGGACCCCTAGGTATTAATGTTTTTCAAAAGTTATTTTGGTGATGTTGTTTTTTCTCCAAAATAAACACCTAAAACATGCAAAAAAAACTTAATATGTTTGGAGAAAAAATAAGCACCCTAGTGTACATGGCGAAAATTTCCTGCAATTTAATTATGCATATGTCCATTTAAAACAAATTCTAAAGATTATAATTATGTGAGTTACACATGCACAGTTAAAATAAACACCATAAACTCAGAACTCTTTCTAGGTTTGTAAACACCAACATACTGATATTTTTCAGCACCTGTCTGCAAGGTGCTAGGAGTGGTCAAAGGTCGATCACTTAAAACTTGATCCAGCACGTCAAAGTATGCAGCTATTGACGATGGCAGAGGAATGTCAGTTGTATTATCAGATTGGTTCAGTCTATCTTTATCTTTATAATACGGTACTCCCTTCAAAGCTGCTGTATCTTTTTCTGGCAGTTTAGTGCATCTCTATCAGGAATGTTGGCTGCAACTTTAAAAAATATTTCTTTGTGGCATTTAGTGGATGCCAACATCTCTTGTATTTCTTCTGCAGCCCAACTTTCCAGCAACTCAGTTATTTCAGTGCTGCTCCATTGATAGAGTCCCTCTGCCAACTTTTTTGAGTGTTTGAGCCATTATAATACCAGTAACTTTACAAATTTACAGTAACAAACATTAGATAAAGTATGTCTAATCTAACATCACAAATTTGCAGTTACAAGTTAGTAATAACAAAAGACAAAAACTCAAATAACAGTAATAATATTTGATGGAGTTAATATAAAAATATGCATTAAATCGATAATAAGATGCTAAAAAGTTTAACAGCTAGATACAATCCATTGCAGACATTGCATGGATTGAAAACACAACATACTTCAAGAACTTTTTTCTTTTTATAAGTTTAGATGACTAGCTTATAGGCCTATGCAAATTCAATATGCTGCAATGAATAAATAGACTAATCAGAAAATATCCAACAAAGATCAACCTAAAGGAAGCCATTAGCAGACAAAATTATACAAATAGGCCTACAAGGCTACAATACAATACCGGTACTTCTTACAAGGAGGTTGATTACAGGGCCAAAATTTAATTTTCATTTCTTTAGCTGTCCAAACTGTACACTGTCTGACTGTACACAATAATTTTCCTGTACATGTTACTTTGATTACCATTAAATTGATACAGCATGCAGAAATAAAGCTCTAGTTGCACTAAAGAAAAATATGCAGCATACTAAGGAGTTACCGGTAGGTTAGCTGTTCCCTCAATAAATTTCAGAAGATCAAATTTGCCCAAATAGGCCTACATTAGCTTAGGCTATATAAAGGCTACCGATATTTGTTTGAGAATTTGCCCATTATTTGTAAAGGTTGAAACAACGTTTGTTTTAATTTTTGCCTGAAATTTGTGTTTTTATTACAAGATACTTTAATTTTATTTAAGGCAGTGGCTATTTTACCTTCAGAGGCAAAAGAGCCCCATGTTATTTTGCCAGTAGGAGGCAAAATAGTCCTAACGGCTATTTTGTCGCAAGTGCCAAAATAGCCCTAAGCCTAATGATAACCCAAACCTTAACCCAAACAGAGGAAAAACACTATTTTGCCTTTAGAGGCAAAATAGCCGCTTCTACTGTATATACAGTATATACCGTATACAGTATTGTACACTTATACAGTATTGTACACTTTCTGACATTGCCAATTTCGCATAAAAGTTTTCTTACTTTTTAACAGAAATTAGTACAGTCCTAATTTGCTTAAAAATTTCTCCTTTTTTCACTTTAAGAGGGAACAGTGGCGAGGTTAGTTTACCCAGCTACAATTAAGTAGCCTAGTGCATAATTCATAGGCTAAAGATATTATAACATAGCTGACCATTTAAATTAAAAGTAACCTATACCCACACAAAATCAATACGATTAGGATTAGCCTATGCATTAAAAATGTTACCTATGGTAACAAACGTACCGGTAGTAACCTTACTACCGACAATTTGAAGTACATACATAACCGAATGTGCGCAATCAAAATCCTCAGCTACCAAACCTACAAGATGTCACTCTCATTTCAGGTTTCAAACCTAATATTTTTCAGGTTTCAAAACCGAGGCACGACAACCAGGTTCATGACTTTTTGGTCGTTCACACATATCAAAAACGCGATTCCTGGTTGTCAAAACCGACTAGTGTGAACGAACTTTTTACGCATGTGTGAACGCTGTGGGTTTCGCAATCAGGTTTGAAACCACATTGTGAAACCTGGAGAAACTTAGGTGTGAACGCAGCCTTAGTTAAAAGTTTTGAAGTTTCATTTCGGGTGACGATATGCTGTCCCAAAAATTTATAGGATGCCATCTTAACTGTATAATTCTACCAACATATCTTCCACATATCAGTTTTCAAAAGTTGTGTATATAAGTTTTGTGCAACATATCGCGAAGACATGTACAATGTACATAGCTATTCTACCTGCATTAGTTGGCGAAGCAGAATGATAAAAATTATGATTTGGAATATTAATAATTGCATTAGAAATATCGTTTAACTTAGTTTCAGTGAGACATATTATATCAGGTTTTGCGCTAAGACTTTCACAGAAATCGATCAAAATATCAAAATTTTTATGCAAAGAACAAATATTAGCATGGAGGATAAATGTCCTCTCATCTGTACAGTCTGAAAAAGCATCAAATAAGAAATTCAAGTCATAATTATTACATGGCTTGATCAGTGGCGGATCTAGAAAATTTTGGTGGGAGGGATGATAAAATTTATGAGCACAAATTGTGTATAATCTCAAAATTTTGCATGTTTATGATTAATGTTCTTGACCTCGCGCAAACTTGTTGGGGATAATTTTGATCCGTCCCATCTCAAAAACGTTACCAGTATATAAAATAGTTTTTTAAATTTAACCAATGACATAAAACTAGTTTCATGTCATTGATTTAACCAATTCAATTCAAATTAATAACATAAAACGCTCTTTTCGTCTTTCCTGCCTCAAAAATCGTATTTATTAAACTTTCGCTAGCATAGCCGTCTGCATCTACACAGAACAGGCGCGTTGCCAGAAATTCGCAATGAGGGAGCTGCTTTGGGGGTCTGGGGGCGGAGCCCCAGCAATCGAAAATTTTGCATCTTTTTGCAAAAATAACTAAATTTTAGAGCTATTTTGATAAAAAATAATGCTTTTAAAACGTGGCATAGCAATTGGCAGTGCAAACATGATTAAACCGGTTGCATAAATGGGCAATGTGAGAAGTGACTAGTGGAAAAAATTTTTCTTGTTTACATGCTGGTAGATCATAAAATCGAATAGTTCAATAAAACTCACTCGGAGTAATCTATTTCGACTATATTTTATAGAGAAAAATAATTGGAGGGGGGCTCATGGAAAGATATTTGAGAGAGGTGATTAGTAATTAACCAACACTGAATAGATCTCCCCCTGTTCGTGAGTTTATAATATTTTTGTTGATAAAAACTATGTTAAGCACTTGCAATGAGCTATATTAAATTTGATTGCTTATTTTGGGCCATTTTTAAAGTTTTTATTGATTTGTGAGTTTTAGTTTTGATAAATTAGCCCCCCTGAATATATGGTTCAAAAGATGCTTTAAATCACGTTTTAGTCCATTCTAGTCCAAAAACCAGTCTCAGAAGTGTTAAAAATGTGGTATTTTTCTTATTTTTTATTTTGGTCGACAGGCCAATAAGTGTGGGGGGGCAAAAGCCCCCCCTCGCCCCGCCCTCTCTTGGCTGCGCTACGCAGACAAAATGAGTAAAAACTACCTGCATCGGACTTTGATATTTTTATTGTCAAAAGTCTATTTTGTTCAAGTGTTCATTCAGCATACCGTAACTCACAATGTAATAAAACTACATTCCAGAAGACATTTTACTTGATGTTCTATCAAATCGACACACTTTTTGTGCGAAACCGCACTACTGTATTGCGCAGGCGCGTAGTCAAAAATTCGCAATTGGGGGGCTGTGTTGGGGGGTGGTGGAGCATCCAGCCACCGGAGGCCAATGGGTGTTTGGGGGCAAAGCCTTAAGCCGCCGGAGGTACGGGGGTCTGGGGGCGGAGCCCCTAGCGCTCGAAAATTTTGCATTTTTTTGCTAAAAAAACTTCATTTTAGGGCTATTTTGATTAAAAAATAATGCTTTTGAAACGTGGCTTAGAAATTGGCAGTGCAAACAAGATTAAACTGGTGGCGTAAATGGGCTATTTGGGAGGTGGCTATTGGTAAAATGTTAGTTCTCTTGTTTAGATGCTGGTTATTATAAAATCGAATAGTTCAATAAAACTCACACAGAGTAATCTATTTCGTATACAGTTTATAGAGAAAAATAATTTTGGGGGGGGTTAAAGAAAACAGATTTGAGAGAAATGATTGGAAATGAACTAATACTAAATAGCCCCCCCCCCTATTTCTTAGTTTATAGTACATTTGTTGATGACACCTATGTTTAGCATTTTTACACTTGCGATCAAATTTGATTGCTTATTTTTTACCATTTTCCAAAGTTTTCTTTTATTTGTTGGTTTTATTTTTGACAAATTAGCCCCCTTCCCCCTGAACATATGTTTCAAAAGATGTTTTAAATCACTATTTAGTCCACTCCAGAGCATAAAACAGTCTCCAAAGTGCTAAAAACGTAGTATATTTCCCATTCTGCATTTTGGTCGACATATCAATAGGGGGGCTATAGCCCCCCTCCCTGCCCCTGGCTACGCTACTGGTATTGCATGTGGTTTGAGCGAAAATGCGCCATAATTAAACTCCTGTTGTTATGCCTTTATTGTTGAAAAGTGCGAGTTGTGAATTTTGCTAGTCTGGCGCTTTCAAATCATTCGGACCTGTAAAAAACTAATTTCTGCTTTGTAAAAAGTTCGCTGTAAAAATAACTTTCTCCTCCCCCCGCCCTACCCCACCCCCCAATGGCTTTAGAAATTATATCGCAGTCACCCGGCCTATCGAGTATTCACTGATTGCTTTTTTTAAAATGTTTAATATTATGCATATGCACGTTATGTTTAGGCTTGTGGGGGGGATGCATCCCCCCCCTAAATCCGCCATTGAACTTGATATTGTTTGATAAATTTACATGAATAAAGTCACTCAAATCAAAAGAATTAAAATTTCTGACATCATCTGATATAGCAGGTGCACTGAAGTCCTCAAACCGGTCTCGTTGCGCATTAGTTTTGGAAAAAGCAACATTTTTACAACCATTTAGCTGTACATAAAACAATCATAACCAACAGAAACAAAACAAGTTAGCCTAATAGCAGTATATACCAAAACTGACAGACAATGCTGTCTTTCACAATACTTCAAGTCACTTAATCAATTCAAGATCTTTTTTGCTTTTGATTATTAGCGAATGAGACTCATCACACTTTTTAACAAAAATGTTACCATCAGCCGTCCAGATATGTTTAAATCGACGGCATTTCACCTTTTGCTTAGCACTCCAAGATAGTTTTTTTCTGTAACGAGTCAGATTTTCATTAACACAAACACTACAAATACCTTCCACAGAAAAAAGTACATTGCTGATTTATGTCAACTTCATTTGCAATATCTCGACATAACCAAAGTTCTACAATCAATAAAAATTGGTGCTACTGTATATATTTGGCCAATGACAAAACGTCAGTCATTCTGAGCCTGAATTTAGCGGTTTGAAATGGATTCTTTACGGAGCTTTATGGTTTTTAAAAGTTAACGTACGAAACAAGGCTGAGAACTCGAGCTTGAATTCGAAAAAGCTCCATTGATTTGCTGAAATCGATTGTTTTCGAAAAAATAATTTTTCTGATCTCGAATAAAACTTTTCAAGGTCACTGAAAAGATATAAATCTAAAACTGTCGGAAGAAAATATTTTGAGACTTTGTTATCAGACTTTGATCAAAGTAATCTGAGAAGAGGGTACGATGGCAAGTACAGAAATTGCCCTCGTGTGTGGTTTGAATGTTTGGGTGGGCTGCCAGGATAAGCTATTTGTGAATTCATATGCTGATGAAACACTAGCCTAATGGGAAAGCAGATATGTGAGGTAAGTGCTACCTCACACTTGTAAAATAAATATTTTTCTGAAACTACTGAAAACAAAGCAAAAGTGAATCTACTGCATAAGCAAAATCGTTCATTTTTTTTTTTTTTTTTTTTGCAATGAGCACGCAAGCAGTAAAGAAATAGACGTAATGCTTTTGTTAGCCTGAACCTGAATTCGAAAAAATTAAATTAGACAACTCAAATTTGAACTCGAATAAAAATCGTTCGACTTTGCAGTCCTGATAATAAATACAAATGCTGTTACTGTGTACTTACTACTCAGCCAATAATGTTGCATTAATTCATACCTACTCTAGGTTGTGAGTTGGCATCAAATCAAAACTTTTGCTTACCCATATTCAGCATAACGTTTGTCTGCGGACCAGTCTTCTACGTCAACTCGTAGTCGATAAGAACCTGAAGTTGTGATTTCATGCATTGCTTGCAAACCTAAAAAACAATCAATCACATACTGGGCTTGGTTGAACAATGCTACACTGTTTAAATGCTGGTGTTATTGTTATAAACATAATTGATAAAAGCAATTTCTCTAAACTCGAACTTGAACTGTCGGAATGAAATATTTTTGCTCGATATATTTGCTCAGCCAGTTGGTCAAGCGGTAACGAGTTCGTCTTTAAAGCCGAAGATCTGAAGTTAAAATCTCAAGCCGGTCAAATCGGACACAGTGTTGCTAACGACTCGCCACCGCTGCGACATTTCTTCAAAAGGAGCTCTGTTGCCCGGAAGCAATGACGTGGAGATGGGCCCTGCCAACTCGCTACACGCTTTGGCGTAATACGGCGAGCATTATGAAAAATTTGATTTGATAAAAGTATTAGACATTCGGAGCATAATGATTGGAACGTTTCAGTAATCTTAATATAAAGCAAAGAGCCAAAACGTGAGCGAACATTTTTTTACTGAACGTTTCAAGACATTACTAGTCTCATCATCAGCAGATAAATGATGTAGGCAACAGCAACTTGTCACGAGCAAAGCACAGGAAAAAAAAAGGCAAAACAATGACGCATAACAAAAAAGGAATCGAGCGTAAAATTAAAAGCAATTATTGTTTTCACACGTTGAATAAATATTTCCACACGTTGAACGAATGTTTTTAGTTTTTTACACATTAAATAAATATAATGGAATTGAAGCTTTGTCGGAGTTTAGATCTGGATTTCGTTGTTGAATCATTAAGGTTTCTTTGATTAATAATTTTCGCCAATGGTCAGATCTAGCTAGGATGATGGGGTTATGAAAACAAACTGCGTGATTAGGGTTATCGGTCAAATGCCGAGTGACGTCCGTATCCTGTGGTGTTTTAGAAGAAGGATCGTGGTTATTGGAACGGGTAATTAGATTCCGTGACGTTTGGCCAATATAAGAACTGCCACAGTTACAACTTATTTCGTACACAACGCCATATTGATGGAGAATTTGTTGTTGCTCTTTATGTTTAAACACATTTTTTAAAGTATACGTATCGTTAATTAATAAAAATTTGGCTTCAAAGTCAAGCTTGGCAAAAAAAGAATTAATTTGTTTTTCTATTTGCGGTGAATTTTCGCGAATAAATGGTAACCGCATAAAAAACTTTTTAACTCGAGGGTCCTTGAAAATATTTTCTTTGGGGATGTCTTTTCCGTAGTGTTTTTCCATAAAACGGTTAATGTGCTTGTTTTTGGGGTAGCCATTTTGTTCCAAAACTAACGAAATTTGATTAAATTCTTTATGAAGCAATGTGAAAGAACTGCAGATTTGATAAGCACGATGCAATAAATTGTTAATTAGATTGCGTTTGTATTTGGTTGGAGTATAGCTGTCCCGTTTGGTATATAATCCTGAAAATGTTGGCTTTTTATATACTGTCGTTTCGATTCCGTGTGATGTTTTGGTAATTAAAACATCCAAAAAAGGCAGTTTTCCTTCATTTTCTTTTTCTTTGGTGAATTTCAGATTTGGATGAATGGAGTTGAATATTTGATATACATATTCTATGTCATTTGGATTGTCGAATGCCAAAAGTTCAAAAATTTCAACAATTTTTATATCGATTAAAGAAAAATGGCTGTTTAGACGATGACGTGTACCATAGTCTACGACCAACCGCTGCTTCGACTCCCACTCTCTATGGTCTGCCCAAATTACATAAAAATGGAATATTGCTGCGTCCCATCCTGGCTTCCACCGGTAGTTTTACTTACAAATCGGCAAAATGGTTAAGCGACAAACTGGCTTCACTAAGAGATCATCCGACCAATTTAAAGGACAGCTGTGAGTTTGTAGACCAAATTAGAAAAATTGACAATCTTCACACAAAAACGCTTGTGAGCTTTGATGTTAAAAGTTTATTTACCAACATTCCGGTTGACTTCACAATCAAATTGGTCCTCAATCAACTTTTCCCTGACGAACAGAGCAAAATCAACGGACTAAGTAAAAAGCAATTCGACAAACTACTAAAATGGACTTGCAAAAAAACAACCTTGCAATTTAACCAAAATTATTATCACCAATTAGATGGTTTGGCAATGGGCTCACCCTTGGCTACAGCAATGGCAGACATCTGCATGAATTGGCAAACAAACGAAGTCTTAGCAAAAATAAAAAATCCAACCGTTATCATACGCTACGTTGATGATCTCTTTTTGGCATTCGACAATCCAAATGACATAGAATATGTATATCAAATATTCAACTCCATTCATCCAAATCTGAAATTCACCAAAGAAAAAGAAAATGAAGGAAAACTGCCTTTTTTGGATGTTTTAATTACCAAAACATCACACGGAATCGAAACGACAGTATATAAAAAGCCAACATTTTCAGGATTATATACCAAACGGGACAGCTATACTCCAACCAAATACAAACGCAATCTAATTAACAATTTATTGCATCGTGCTTATCAAATCTGCAGTTCTTTCACATTGCTTCATAAAGAATTTAATCAAATTTCGTTAGTTTTGGAACAAAATGGCTACCCCAAAAACAAGCACATTAACCGTTTTATGGAAAAACACTACGGAAAAGACATCCCCAAAGAAAATATTTTCAAGGACCCTCGAGTTAAAAAGTTTTTTATGCGGTTACCATTTATTCGCGAAAATTCACCGCAAATAGAAAAACAAATTAATTCTTTTTTTGCCAAGCTTGACTTTGAAGCCAAATTTTTATTAATTAACGATACGTATACTTTAAAAAATGTGTTTAAACATAAAGAGCAACAACAAATTCTCCATCAATATGGCGTTGTGTACGAAATAAGTTGTAACTGTGGCAGTTCTTATATTGGCCAAACGTCACGGAATCTAATTACCCGTTCCAATAACCACGATCCTTCTTCTAAAACACCACAGGATACGGACGTCACTCGGCATTTGACCGATAACCCTAATCACGCAGTTTGTTTTCATAACCCCATCATCCTAGCTAGATCTGACCATTGGCGAAAATTATTAATCAAAGAAACCTTAATGATTCAACAACGAAATCCAGATCTAAACTCCGACAAAGCTTCAATTCCATTATATTTATTTAATGTGTAAAAAACTAAAAACATTCGTTCAACGTGTGGAAATATTTATTCAACGTGTGAAAACAATAATTGCTTTTAATTTTACGCTCGATTCCTTTTTTGTTATGCGTCATTGTTTTGCCTTTTTTTTTCCTGTGCTTTGCTCGTGACAAGTTGCTGTTGCCTACATCATTTATCTGCTGATGATGAGACTAGTAATGTCTTGAAACGTTCAGTAAAAAAATGTTCGCTCACGTTTTGGCTCTTTGCTTTATATTAGACATTGTTAAATCGAATAGATACCGGTACCGTTTTTGCCTCTAGACCAGATGAGGTTTTTAAACTGGGGTACGCACTCTTCTTTGAGGGCTAAAAGGGCTTGGAAGGGGAGCGTGACTATGACAGTGACACATTAAAATCTCGAATTAACTTGACACCGGTAGTTTTCCAAAACAGCTGCTTCATTTTCACTTAGCAAAATAATGGAAAATAAATTGATTTTGAGATCGGTTGGCCTTTGTCTGATAGACTAAAGCAAAAGGGGACGTCACTAAAAAAGATTTAGAACCTCTAATCTAGACAAAAAAACAAAAAAACTAGAATTCTATTACCAGAAGTAGACCATATTTTAATCCCTATTTTTGGGCGTAACATTCGAGGCCCAAAGACATGGGTAAAAAGACTAAACCGATTCTGCTAACTCTTTTCACGCTTTGGATTCATTCACGCTTTGGATTCATTCAGCAGATATAACCTTAGCTGCGTGATGAACATTTGTTCCGCATATTCTAAAAAAAGTAATTCATTTCTAAAAAATATACATTCGTACCCAACCAAAATTCTCCTTCAATGTTTCCAAAGCCGTTAACGTAGGATTCCCAGTCCAAGTAAAAATCCACTTCTCCGTTTATTCGTCGTTGAATTACCTTAAAAAGTGCTTGATTTGAAAGTGCAGCTTGCTAGCTGAGACAGAGACATTACTGGCAGTCAATTTTTTGATACGCTTTCTGCATTTTTACTAACAAGTCTATTTTTGAGGCCCGTTTCGGAGTTTCGGCTTCCAAGTCTAGCTCTTCCTCTCTGCAGAAAATGACTTAATCGTTCCTGTTTTCTCAGCCAGGTTACAGCGTATTTTTTTAACAACTGTCTCGTGTTCTAATTACACAGTAGTTGCATTTTATTCTGATGACATTGCGTTTTGTTTACAATATCGCATACCATTACCTGCCATTACAAAACAAAAGCTAATTTTTCAGAATGCTACAGAAAACTGCTTGTTGTTTTATCGCGAACGTAAGCTTTAAGCCAACATTTTAAAACTGCGAATCAATGAAATAGCAAACAGAGCGAGTGACTGGTTAATTCCGCATTGTAACGGCGATTACGTTGCGTCAATTCTGCGCTTAACCTCTCTTTACAAACCTAATACCAACCACAGATTCAGTACCAAAATACAATATGACGTTTCAAATTTACCATCCAGTTATTTTCTCCAACTTGAAATTCGCAATACACTTGAACAAATCGTTCACCGGTGAAGATGGTGTAAACTCCATCAGTGGAAAAGCCATTGTCATAGAGGTCATCACAATTCCTTATTGAAGCGGTAAGTTCTTGAGCAGGAGCAGATTCTGACGTAGACTTCACTGTAGCAGCTAATCCTAAACGAGTGACTATAGCTACATTATCAAAAATAAAATAAGAGGATAAGCTTGCAAAAGTATGTTTTTAAAAAGTTTATGAAATAATTTTATTCTGGCAACAGGAGAGAAAGTAAATTTACTTTAAAAGTTATTCTTGAGACGGCACCCACGATTGTATTTATTCTATTACCTAATCGATAATTTTGTTTCTTTGCCTCACATTTCACACGCGATCGAGTTTGTGGCTGAACTGCAAATTGCAGAAGAAGTTCGAGTAAAAGTGTCGAAGATTAACACCCGCATGCATGAAAACAGCTAGCAACAAAACGATTACGTAACTTTCCTTAACTTAGAGTTGTTAACGGGCCGACTAATACAGACCCGAAACCTAAAACGCATGCACGAACCCGAAAAGTGATTTGAAGCCAAAAACGATGCCAGAAAAAGCTTGAAAGTTAAGTTCGGTCTAAAAAGACATATAAAATTAATTGCTTGTGCGCGCTTATAATAAAACTGATTGATTATATCGATGATAAATTTGTGATGATAATATAATAATTTTTGTGTAATATTAATCGTATTGATTTTTAATGAAGTCATCCCTTCAGTGTTACAAAGTTATTTCAATTACGCTTCTTTATTATCCAAAACGTCAAACCACAAGGTACGTTCATACATCAGGCCCGAATTAATCCCAAAATTTTGTCAATCTTAAGTCTAATCTCGAGCCGAATCCAACTTGAAAAGCCCAGTTTGACTTAAAACTCTGCCTTAAGTTTTTTTTTACTGGAGCTGCGTTTCACAATCGCTCGAAGCAACGTAGCAAGAGAGAATGACCTGACGGGGCTCCTACAAGCTCATTATACACCTGCTAAAATGACCTCCTGCCTTTAGTGAGTATTTCGTTCGTTAGTGCTTCTTAAAAAAAAATTAATTCCTCATTAATGCGAGCGTAGAAATTCCTGTAACGCGGGAAGATGACATCAAGTAGTCGGTTAGATGACGTAAGTATTTAATCGATAAAAAGTAGATGAAGCAAAAGGTAGTATGCTGAGTATAGTGACGAAATCACTTTGACCACAAAAAATCCTTTGATTCAATAAAGTCATTTTATTTACTTAAACTGGTATACTATAGAATCAGCTAACGCAGGGTATGTGAAAATGTTTGAGTAATACGATATCAAAATTGTTGATCATATTTAAGCCATTTTTTTCAGAACCTTGATGAGGAAGAAACCTTTCCTCGAGCAAAACGGTAGGAGCTTCGCAAAGAGGATCTCCCAGGATTAAACAAGTTAGTTGGTTATTTTGCTTGGAAATACAAAGGTTAAAAACAGAACCAGCAGTATCCCGGGAAATCGGAAATAGTTGGCATTTCGCCACTATTTCTAATTCTAGTAGGGTGAGATTTTCACTTTTTTCGCTGAGTTAAGTCGACAAGCAAAAAAAATCATTATAAATTAGCAACACTGAAGGACGACTTCATTTTACTATAGCATCAATACAATTATTAGTACAAAATTACTAATAATGCGTTACAATTTGTCTTCAATAAAGAAGTTTGTTCTCTGTACAAGCATTTAAAAGTATTTGTTAATTCATAGAGACCTACAGTAACTTAACTTTCGGTCTTTTTCAGGCCTGGCTATGGCTTCAAATCACTTTTCGTGTTCGGGTGTAAAGTGGTTGGCCCGTTACAACTTTGCTACAATAACCTCATTTAAATTCACTGTACGCAATGCCTTGTACAGTAGGGTTATGAATTTTTCAACTTTTGGAATGAAATTAAATTCCTTGGTTTGCAATCAATGAACTTTTATATATTAAGTATTTCCACACTAATGTTTCATTTTCAAACAAAAAAAAAAAACTGGCACACCCCATACTTTGAAATTTTCCAGATTTTTGGCATATTTTAACATGTCAATCATGCTGTTTCAAGCAATTTTACCGCTTGATTTTTGAAGACTTGTATTACAAGAGGGACCGTAGCCAGAAGGGTTGAGGGTGGGCTAAATCCATCTTAAAAAAGCTAAAGCTACATGGTTGCGCCTGGCAGATATACATAAACAGACTTTTGCCCCAAGATTTTGTCTCGCTAGCTGCAATGGAACTCTTTCTTCGTTTAGTGTTGATCAGCTTTTGCACTGTAATTCGTGAGCCCCCCCCTGATAATATAGACTCTTCTACGTCCCTGGTTAATAGAATGTTACAGAACTAATAGCCACAACCAAGCTCTAAAAAATAGTGGAGACTAATAATATTTGCAATGAAGCTGAGGTGAATTTTTTGTGTTCACAAAATTTTTTCTTGCAATTTCAATGAAAAGCAAAGATCGAGCATACTAAATGTTCAAAAAATTCAATTTTTGGGTAAATCTGCTGGGTCTATAATTTACGTATTAATAACCAAAAGTTTATTAGTGATTTTGCTCTTTCAGCATCATATTTAGTAAAAAAGTGATACAACGATAAAGTAAAGCTATAGTTGCGACCGAGCTCCACAAAATACGACTGAATGTTGGTTGCTGCTATCTTTTCGTTCGATTTTTGGGACGGGTATTTATTTATTACGCAGTAAGGCATGATTGGATATCAAATTTGCTCTTTGCACGAGCGCTGTAAAAAATTACGCAATTGCTGTATAAAAAAGGTGAAAGCTGAGGTAAATTGAACGTCAATTAAAGGGACAAACTTTGAAAGATGACGGAAAACAGAAGAAATCTCCTGGATAAGACTGCATCGAAAATGTGAAAAATTGTACAGAATGCTTCCGGAAAAGCAGATCGTTGGCAGATGTCGGAGACTTGGGTTTATTTTTCACTCAGACGTTTTGGTCAAATGTTCGATTGCATGAATTTTTTGTTATTTCAAAAATCTTGAGGTCATTTTTGCGATTGCAAGAGGGCAATATTCGGGATTGTATTCAAAAACAAACAGAAGTTTTTCAATTTTTTTTTCGGTGATTCACAAAAAGTTTAGGTCAATGACCGTTAAATGACCGAAAAACAAACGAACTTAAAATGAATTTTTTAGCAATATGAAATAACACGGCCAAAAGACAAGCAAAAAATTCTGAAAAATTACGATTGGCACTTGCTTTGATATAACCTGAGACAATCAAGCTCAAAGCAGTCAAACATACTGTATTAGCTCAAAGCTATAGTCGTTAAAAAGGACTAATGCTGTTACTTTATATATTTTGGCGTATATTCTCTGAAAAATTTTTGCTTACAAGTGTTTTAATTTTTCGAACCTTGTCATAGGTTAAATTAATTGTTGCCAATATGGGACAGCCACTGCACCCTGAAAAAAACTTTTAAGCACAAACGTAAATTTCCAGTTAGTTCAAAATAAGTCAGTATAAAATCATTTACGCAGTAAACCGGATCTGTGTGAGCCGAAGCTTGATTCAGCTATCATTATTACTAAAAGAAGTAAAAATTGATATTCTAACCATTAACCAAGCTCTTCTTTTACTAGCCCTAACTCTTCATAGCGTGTCCAAAACCACTGACATTCAGACTCATTGGATTGATGTTCCATCAGCAGTCGAGATTGTACGATAAAACGTGGAGGCCAAAAGAGAAAGCAATATCACGGAAAAAAATTTTTGAATGTCAAACATTACAAATATTTATGGGTATATACTTTTTGAAGTTACCATAAACGTGCTACTTCTCTTCACTAACAAATTTACTGTAATTCGTATGATTGGGAGTGTCACTAACTTACTGATTCAGTTATACATGCTGTAAGCGGCTATTTTTGTTCTGTTTTAATGGATAATTTAAACGTGATTTTTCAGCGAATCATAAAGTTTTGCGGGGCATGGGTGCGCGAGGTTTTTGTAAAAAAGAAAGTGATTTTCGTCATTAACATGCAAAGTTCATCATTTTCAACATCAGGCATTTGCAGATAAAAAAAATCTTCACCTATTGTACAGTACTCAGCTACTGACCTTCGCAATAACAGTTGATGCAATCACAATCTTCAGCGATTCCGCCATTGACAGATACATCGATTTCGCTCACGATGTTTTCATCGCCTTCGATGTTAACGTTGACTGAAACCTCATCTGCTCCAGTACCAAATACCCAAGCTTCGGGTTTACACAAAGCCCACTGTGTGCTTGCAAGCAAATAAACAAAGACAACAAGTAAAGATTTTGAGTAGCAATTACAAAAATACATATTAATTTGCATTAGTTTGAAGTTTTGAGATTGTTATGAAACCAAAATTCTAGGTTCTATCTATATTTTAAGAACTTATTACAGTGATTAGGTTCTAAACAATAAAGCAACAGTAACCAGAACAATGGATTCCAAAAACAACGACAATTGTAACATTGCTAATGATGATAATAGCAACAAATACCGGAATGAAAACCAATTCTCAAAATTCAGCAAATTCAAGATGCTTTACCATTGGTTAAACAACCTCTCATAAATAGAAAGTGGATTGTTTCAGAGGAATAGGACGGATCATTATTAAAACTGAGGAACAGGATATGTTTCTTACCCATTGCTGAATAACAGTGCCTTGCATTATTTTTCTAAACCACTCGAAAGACTTTGCACAAATTGCTCGTTTCACCACCAGTCACCGCTGGCTTAATACATGAGCATTGCAACAGCACTGAATGTTAAATCAAAAAACACCTTAATATATCTTTCACAGATTGACAGAGTACGAATTAGGCTTTAGGAGAATAGATTTCTTCGGAAACATGGCATCCGTATATACTCATCAAACACAACACAAACTAATGCTGATTAAGACAAGATTGTCTTTCTAACAATGATTACCGGTACAACTAACTGAAGTAAGACGTGCAGGCGTTTCTCCTTGTACCTGATGCTTCAGCTTCGTGTTATCTTGCTGTGAATTTTACCAAGCATCCATCTTATTGCAAAACATTTACTCAAAGGTATTGACCAGCGTCTACAGTACTTACGTTTATGGTTCAAGGAGAATAGCTTAACGTACCACGAATGACAATTTGAATGTGTCTTCAGCATTTGATTGCTATTTACTAACATAATAATATACAGTACTGTAATATGTTGTACTTTACGTGCAACCTAGGTCAGTGGCGCAACCAGAACAAAAGGGGCTTAGGCTCTCCTAAGACAAGTCACCTTAAAAATTCAACCCTAGACTACAACGTTTAATCGTGTTTTGGACGTGACGAGTAAGTAAAGGGAGATTGAAGGGGCTGGGCACTAGGGTTATGATTTTTTTATTTGCAAATGCATGATATGTTGAAAATAATGAACTTTTGCATGTTAATGACGAAAATCACTTTCTTTTTTTACAAAAACCTCGCGCACTATGCCCCGAAAACTTTATGATTCGCTGAAAAATTACATTTAAATTACCCATTAAAACAGAACGAAAATAGCTACGTACAGCATGCATAACTGAATCAGTAAGTTAGTGACATAGTCAATCATACGAATTAAATTTGTTAGTGAAGAGAAGTAGCACGTTTATGGTAACTTCAAAACGTATATACCCTTAAATATTTGTAATGTTTGATGATTTTTTAAAATTTTTACATGATACTGATTTCTCGTTTGGCTACCACGTTTCATCGTACTATCTCAACTTCTGATGAAACAACAATCGAATGAGTCTGAATGTCAGTGGTTTCGGGCATGCTCTGAAGAGTTAGGGCTAGTAAAACAAGAGCTTGGTTAATGGTTAGAATATCAATTTTATTTCTTTTAGTAATACTGATAGCTAAATGAAGCTTCTGCTCACACAGATCCGGTTTACTGCGTAAATGATTTTGTACGGACTTGTTTTGAACTAACTGGAAAATTTCGCTTTTGCTTAAAAGTTTTTTTATGGTGCTAAGGCTGTAGTATACTGACAGCAATTTAACCTATGACAAGGTTCGAAAAATTAAAACACTTGCAAGCAAAAATATTTCAGACTACATCCACCAAAATATGCAAATCAGCCACAAAAGCTCTTTTTAACGACTATTTAGCTATGAGCTAATACAATATGTTTGACTGCTTCGAGCTTTGTCTCAGGTTATATCAAAGCAAGTGCCAATCGTAATTTTTCAGAATTTTTTGTTTTTGGCCGTGTTATTTCACATAGTTCAAAAATTTGTTTTAAATTCGTTTGTTTGGCAGTCAGTAAACAGTAACAGTCATTTACTTAAATTTTTAGTAAAATACCAAAAAAACTTCATTGACCAAAAAAATTTGAAAAACTTTTTATTTTTGAATTCAATCTCGAATACTGCCCTATTGCAATCGCAAAAATGACCTCAAGATTTTTAAAATAACAAAAAAATTACAAAATCGGGCATTTGACCTAAACGTCTGAGTGAAAAATAAACCCAAGACACCGATATCTGCCTACGATCTGCTTTTCCATAGGCATTCTGTACAATTTTTCACATTTTCAATGTAGTCTTATCCAGGAGATTTCTTCTGTTTACCGTCATCTTTCAAAGTTTGTCCCTTTAATTGACGTTCAATTTACCTCAGCTTTCAGCTTTTTTAAGCAGCAATTGCGTAATTTTTTACAGCGCTTATGCCAAGAGCAAATTTGATATGTAATCATGCCTTACTGCGTAATAAATAAATACCCGTCCCAAAAATCGAACGAAAAGATTGCAGCAACCAACATTCAGTCGTATTTTGTGGAGCTCGGTCGCAACTATAGCTTTATACTTTACCGTTGTATCACTTTACTACTAAATATGATGCTGAAAGAGCAACATCACTAATAAACTTCTAGCTATTTATGTGTAAATTATAGGCCCAGCAGACTTACCTAAAAATTGAATTTTTTGAACATTTTGTGTGCTCCTTATTTTTCATTACAGTTACAAGAAAAAATTTTGTTAACACAAAAATTACACCTCAGCTTCATTGCAAATATTATTAGTCCCCATTATTTTTCAAAGCTTTTGGTTGTGGTTCTTAGATTATAATATTAACTAAGGCCATAGACAGAGTCTATATTATCAAGTGGATCTCACGTATAACAGTCGAAAAGCTAGTCAACACTAAGCGAAAAGAAAGAGTTCACTTGCAGCAAGCGAGACAAAATCTAGGGGCAAAAGAATCTTCCTTCGCGAGCGTGCTTGTTTTATCTGTACAGATCTGCCTGGCGCAACCATATAGCTTTAGCTTTTTTAAAACGGCTTTAGCCTACCCTCAACCCTTTTGGCTACGATCCGTCTAGTAAGTTAAAAAATCTTAAAAAATCAAGCGGTAAAATTGCTTGAAACAGCATGATTGACATGTTAAATTATGCCGAGAATCTGGAAAATTTTAAAGTATGGATGGAGCCAGCTTTTTGTTATTTCAGAATGAAAAGTTAGTGTAGAAATATTTAATATATAAAAGTTTATTGATTGCAAACCCAGGAATTTAATTTCATTCCAAAAGTTCAGAAATTCATGACCCTACTGGGCACTCTAATTCCTTCAATTACATTTCAAATCTTAGTGATTCAATTTTTCAAATGGCTTCAAAAGCGAGCAACGCGTGATCCAAATGCGGTTAAAATAGTTGATTTTTCAAAAAAAAAAAGCAAAAATTGTTTAAAATGCCACCTATATGATACGCTTGAGTAGCCAAGTTTGCCTCAACACGCCGCACAAACGAGACATGTCGTTCTAACAAAACAATATTAACTTTTAGTTCAAGCCCTCTAAACAAAATTCTAATTGCACGCCTGCTATTGGTCATAACTAAATTAATTTCGCCATTTTCTAGCCAATAAAACACGGTAAATGAAATCGCTCGCTCGCATGAGCCGTACACTCAGCATTGCTTAACCGTCAAACTGGGCAAGTTTGCAAGTAAGCCCGCAATTACGGAGTGACGAAAGAAATTTTCGGACTTGCGGAGTGTGGCACTTTAAACTGTGGACTTGTGGTCTATTTTAATTCTATCCCTCAATTCCGCAATTTTAGACAAATATTGAAAGATTGCTTTCTAATTTTGTAAAACTTTATGCGTTTAACCGGTAAAGCATTACAGACAAACAGACAGACACTTTTATTGCTAACTGGAACAAAAACACACACAAAAAGAATTTTTAGTTGGTGAAAATAACTTAGCGAGGCTTTAATTACTGCTAGCACAGTATAAATATCGTATACTAGGTTTACTCAATTGTCACGTGGTCCGCATTTTTTGAGAGGTGAAGCAGAGCTGGATAAGTACATTTGATATCAATAGTGACATTGTGAGCGGATGGAAATAATGCGAAAAAAAGTGGTTTTGTTTAAATTTTATGTGTTTTTTCTCGGCGTGATGCAATACTTTCTTCCCCTTTCTTACGGCTCTTAACATTAAACAGCAGCTTTTTTTGCATATCCAGAACTCCAGATATACTTCACTCTTGATCGTTTTGTCCTTTTCGTATGAAATCAAAATTCGTCTTGTTTAGACCATTGAAGCTCGGGGTTTGTTTCGCTATATGTGTGACATCATGTAATTATAAGGTCACAAATTGATATTGATAAAATTAAACAACAACTGAGAATTTTCCTGCGTACGCAACCTTTAGTTATGTGGCGTTTTGTTTGACCTGACAGTCTTCTGTCGACATTTTGCTCTATATCGTTAACTAACTATCTAAAAAGTTGATTGGTGGTAAGAACTTAAGAATTGCTTTAATAAAAATGTTCATTCTTCGAAGCAGCATTTCGTCGGTCACTTGTCAAGAAGAATCTCAGATTGGAAAGCGCAGGAAAAGACAGTCTTTTTCCTGCGCTTTTCATTCTGACAATTCTTCTTGACAAGTGTCAGACAAAACGCTGATTTGAAGAATAAGCATTCTATTTAAAGCAATTACCTAATTGTCCTGAAAATTTTGTTTCAATAGCTTAACGTTTTACAAAAAATATCTTTGATTGTCAGCGCGACATTGTAAAGTTCGTGTTGAATCGCATTTATTTCTTTCTGCTAATGAACAAATCATGAACAGTGGCAACTTAAAAAACAGTTAATCCTACTAAAAAGCAAAATGTCATGCAGCAGATTTAAACAAACACAATGTTTTAAAGTCTAAAATAGTTCTGAAATCTTAAACAATTCGAAAAAAATAGGCTGATCTTTATACGAGCTACCACACTGTACCTTAACACAATACACCAAGAATTATGCTGCATATAATGAGAAAAATGAAGTACCGATACGCAAGCCCAAAGTGTGTTAGCATTTTATACTATGCTGTCCAGTGTCCTCCGTTAGTTCTTATTTCATCACTCGACCTGAAAAAAGATTTGGATATATTTGTAGATAAAAGCACTTTACAGTATTTTTCAAAAATTAATAAACTTTGGTTTATTAGTTCTTTTTATAGCTATTCGTAATTGCAATGACGTCACAATTTCGTCCAAAATTGTTGAGGTACTGTTTTATTTTTGTGCTTATTGGCTGCTTCGCGAAAAAGGCTCAAATAGAGTTATTTTTACGATGAAGATTGCTGGCTTGCAGCCAGTATTTTGCCAAGAGAGGGCTAGAACCAAAAACCACTATTCTATATTTAAACATGGTGTGTCGGCTTCTTAAGCATCGTCACTAAATGCAATATTTAGTGACTACGTCTTATGCAAACTTATAGCAGACGGCATTTCGAATAAGATGGAGCAGTGCTGGGCACCGCAAGTCTTCTTAAAGGGCGCAGTTTGCAACTCCACAACCGAATTTCAGTTTGTTAGTCCGCAACTGTCGACGCAGTAAATTTCTCCAAAACGCAAGTCCTCATCGAATCGAAAAGTCGACGCTGCAAACTCATTGAAAAAAGATAACAATTAAAGAATTATGTATAGGCTGCATATTTGAATGCACATAAACTTTTTTTCTTTTAACAAGTCGAGCAGAAAATTGACACTTGACATCAGCCCAGGACCTTATTTTTTCTATTACTGTAGGCCTATCTACATGCGAGGCTGCTCAGCGATAGAAGAATCAACCAATTGTGCCAAAATTCGGCTTACTTAGCCGTTGCGCTATCTGCCAAACACCTACCACATTAGTTGCAAATCCACAATTTTTTGCTCCACACTTAGCACCACCTTGTCGAACACAAGCGCCTGCGACACAATTGGCAAATTGGTATTTTCGATTTATGTTTTTCCCTTATTTTCAACGTGGCGGACCCAGAGAAGGTATACGAGGGCTGAAGGTCTTGCTGTTACTTCCCTTCTTTATATCGTAGGCTCGAGTCGCTTTGGGTTTGATAATGTAACCCAATGCTCTTATAGCATTCACAACGTGTCTCGGGCTGAGCCATGCACGAAGACAATATAATTACTATACGCGGGAATAACGCCGAAAGGGCTCAGAAATTTATTGCCGAGTCTTAGTAATTGAGTTTTTTTTAGTGGCTCTAAAAATGCTCCAAAGTCTTCCAAATGGCATTAAAATCATAGGACGTATACTGTGGGTGTCAAAAGTGTTCGGGGAATAATTGAACACCCCAAGCAATAATTAAAACACTTTTGTAAAAACTACCAGTTTGTTTGTATTTATTTGTTTAATAGTATTTCTAATTAAAACTCCAGCATGATCATTTCTACGATTTTGAAATAATTCAGTCATGGTTAAGCAACTATGTGGTTGAGCTAAGTTTTATCTGTAACGCAATAATTGGAGCAAGGAAGGCTAGTAATGTCCAAAATTTAATAGAGAGATTAAAAAAATTCAAAGAGCAGCTCAAAAAATAGCTTGCGAGAGGTAGGGAAGGTGGTTTGCAATCAAGCTTTGAATCACTAGAAGCAATAACAGAAACAAATATAACGGCGATTTTGCTGACTATAGCGGTTTTTAGTATTGCTGACTACCGCGTAGAGTGAGAATTTTTGATGAAGAAGATGTTTGCAAAAACTGGCTAAACTGACACAAAAGCATTAATAAATAACCTAATTTTTAATTTATACTGAACATTTTGTTAAAAATGCAATAAACTTTGATTTAAACTTAGTTAACATATGTATTACATGAATGAATTTTTATTTTTATTGAGCGTTTTATTTCAGATTTTTCTGTTGAATTTACCATTGGATTTTTCCATTTAGTATTAAAATTGAACAAGAAATTTAGCCAATACCTACTCTGAGGGTCGTATGCACCACTGCGGATTAATAAAACGTTTGAGGGAAACTTTGGACAACTGGCCTGGCAAAGTGCTAAAGTGACTAGGCCAGGGGTGCCGAAACCCGGGGAGGGGGAGGATGGGGGGATATATCCCCCCAATAATTTGACTGCATTCCCCTCAATAATTTGGCTATGGTCTACATCTGCATCCCCCCAATTATTGGACTATTGTCTGCATCTGGGCGCTGGAATGATGTTTGGACTTTTTTTGGTCTTCACGTGATTTCGGGGACAAGTACTCTTCAATTCCCAGTCAAGACCTTTCTTTTTTTTTGGTGGTTTTAACTCAAAATAGGGGAGAAAAACAGTTCAATTTTCAGTGAAGACCTTTTTTTTGGTCTTCACTTAAATTCAGGGATAAAAATTCTTCAATTGTAGGTGAAGACCTTTTTTTTGGTCTTCACTTAATTTGCTTGCGTGAAAACAATCGTGGTCGAGGTTCATCTCCCCCAATGTTGAAAATTGGGCAAAATTGGGGTAAAATTGCAAATTATTTCCCCCAATGCTCTCCATAAATCGGCACCACTGGGCTAGGCTATAATGTAATTCAAGAATAACTTCTCTGACTATGCGAATTCAGTACGTTGATGTAATAAGTTCAACGGAGTAAAAGGTAAAAAAGTGATGATCCGTCGATCAGAGGTAATCTACGTTGGTGCATCAATATAAGTCGACGATATAAGGAAGGGAAGCAGAAGCAGGTCCTTCAGCTCTTCTACAGCGACCTTCTCTGGTTGCGTTAAGTTCGAAAATAAGATAAAAACATACATCGAAAATACCAATTTTCCATTTGTGTCGTAGGTGAGAGTGTCCGACAAAATGGTGCCAAGTGTGCCTCAAAAAATTGTGGAAATGCTAATAATATGGTAGTGGATTTGCAGCTAGCGCAACGGCTAAGTGTCAAATTTTGGCGCAATAGGTTGAGAGTTTGATTCTTCTACAGCTAAGTAGTTTGGCATGTAGGCAGGAGAACACGAAAACAGTTTATTTTTATTAAAAAAAATGTCCTGGGTTGATGTCAAGTGTCAACTTCCTGCTCGACTTGTTAAGGAAAAAAAGGTTTATGAGCATTCAAATGTGCAACCCATACACAATTTCTTGATTGTCTTTGACTAATTTGCTGCGTCAAATTCCTTGAATTCTTTCTTTTCTCAACTTTATCACTTGTTGCAAACTTGCCGTTTGCACTTGAAAACTTATGCAGTTGCAGATTTGCGGTTGCGGGGTTGAAGAATTACGTGGTTGCGGATTTAACAATCTTGAAACGTAGCTGCGTACATGCGGTAACGGACTGAAATTTTGAACAAGCAATTCGGACTTGCGGTTGCGGACTAAAAAAGAAATGAAATGAGATTGCAGAATTGCAAACTGTGGACTTAAAGAAAACAAATTGCGATGCCGAGTCCTGTCAACCACACTCTCTTTTGATTTTGTTAGCAAGAGTTTTGTCATGCTTGACCACCACAACTTGAAAACTGATTGGCCCTAATGGAAATTCAGGGCAAAATCTTTCTTATGGACACAACGACACATTTTTAGTTCGAGAATCCAAACGGTAATCAGCAACCTTTGGGTTAGAAAGCCAAAGCTCTAACTCATGAGCTACTTCTTGAGCTATAAAAACAGTTATACAGTACGTACTTGAAGTTTGCAATTTCAATGACAATTTCTTTTTTGCATGTCAAAATAAAAAAAATCAATGTGATTATAACAGCAAAGTTTTTTAAAGGCTAAGTGCATGGTCTTACAAAATTTTGTGTAGGCAAGGAGGGCAGGAGGAGTATGCCATCGCCCTTGCTCCTCATGTTATTTCACGTATAAATGCTTGGTAAAGCTCAAGGCCCCTAAGCAGAAACCTGAATGAATAAAACTAATCGTAATTATTGAGCTAGCGTTAGTGTTATTTAGACGTTGAAAAATTCTCTAAGGGAGCTAAAGGTTTTTTTTGTCCGCGGCTGGAAGTTTTTTGCCTACAAATTCTCCATCCTAAGATAAGCAAATTTGTCTCCAGATACTTGCCTGCTTCACCTTACTCTATACTTTCCAACACTGCATTTTTTCTTTGAAAAATATTGCCGGGATTGAACATCATTTTTATTGTTTTAGTAACGCAGCTACTTACTAACAATGAATCACAAACAATAACAATGCAGCAACACTGACATTAATATGACTTCCAAAAAATAAATCGCTGTCGTGCGATTTTGACTTTCTTCTCGCCAATCTTATCCATCTTGCTCACTGTAACGGTAAAACAAAACAATTGCAATGAGCAAGCCTCTTAAATGAAATAAATGGTTGAGAAGAATGACAAAGATTACGTCGTTTGATGAGGATGCAAAGATTCTAAAGTCTAAACATGGAACAGCTGATTTTTTGCCTGAAAAATTTTCAGCTTAAATGATTTGGCCTGGTTTACTATAGGAGTCAAAAGGCCTTATAGCAGTCAGAAAAATTATGAATTACAATAAAAGAATCAATATTGTACAGTGCAATTAGGATTGGGGCTGAAATTGGCGAATTTCGGAGTAATATATCCAAGCCAAATAAAGGAAATGTTGGTAGCCCGTGAAGTGTAGCCGCTCAATTCAGGCTGCTTAAGTTTCTGTATGGCTCCCAATTTGTTTATGGATTAGACAATGCCTTTCTGTGTTCGAAGATATCATAAAACAAGTTTTCCATTAAACCATGCAGTCTATGTTTTGAGATGAAACTTGCAAAATAGAACTTCAAAAGTGAACGTTTCCGCTGACGTGCTTGGACAAACGCAGATCACTTGTTTTAAACACCGGAAAAAACACACGTCGCGCATTAACTACCGCCCTATAACGATGAGTGTGCTGATTGTCGGCTATAAAAGTATGTAGGCTCGGGTTCAAATCCTGGTTGGGTCAAACCAATCACTACAAAAATCAGTATTCACGGCTTCCCTGCTTGACGTTCAGCAACAAAAAAGACAGAATCAAAACGTTGACTGTGTGTCGTTTCAGGTGGGATGTGGCAGTTAGAATTGAAGACCAAAAAGTTGGTTAGTAGTTTAGAGGCCAAGGCGACATAGTAAATAAAGACTAAAGATATAATTAGCAATGTTACATTAAGCCGACTATATGCATTTTCATGGCATGTGTTTTTCAGTTTTCGTTTCTTTCAAACACGATAAACTGAGAATGGATGATCAGGAGTTACGCAACATTTCCGAAAACATCAAGCAACACAATACAGTACGTTGTGATTAGTTTGACAAGCAATAGAATTACGATATACGAGGATTAGGACTTTATATCCGTTAAAAACATGAGAAAATATATCTGATGTCATCATTGATTAACTCAATGTTTAAGGGCCATATGCATCAACGTAGATTTACTTTGATCAGCTTTTCAAATTTCTGTCTTCTAAATTTTCAAATTTCTGTTTTCTAAATCATCTAACTTATTAAAATAAATAAACTGAATTCGTAAGTTTAGAGAATATAACGAATCTTTAAATTTACTATAGGAGTAGAAAAGCCTTATAGGAGTCAGAAAAATTATAAATCACAATAAAAAAATCAATATTGTACAGTGCTATAAGGATTTGGGTTAGAATTGGCTAATTTCGGAGTAATACATCCAAGCTAAATAAAGGAAACGTAGGTATCCCGTGAAGTGTGGCCGCTAAGTTCAGACTGCTTAGGTTTTTATTGGCTCTCTATTTGTTTATCGATTAGGCAATGCATTTTTGTGTTCAAAGATATCATAAAACAAGTTTTCCATAAAACCATGCAGTCTATGTTTTGTGTTAAAAACTTGCAAAATAAGTATTTTTACGGCCAATTGATCGAGTGGTAACGCTATCGTATTTAGAGCGGGAGGTCTGAGGTTCCAATGTCGGCCCTGTCAAATCGGACACAATGTTGCCAACGGCTTGTTACCGCTGCGACGTTCTTCGAATGAAACAGTGTTGCCTCGGTGCAATAACGCGGAGTTGGGACACGCAAATTGGTAACACAATTTGGCTTAAAACAGCGAGTATAAAAAAAGATTTCATTTGAAGCAATTTCTCCGGTCATTTTTGTACAAACTTTACCGGAATTATTTATTTTGTTTATTCACAGATAAAAGTTGATCCATATTCCACAATGATGCACATGACCCTAATTAAATCAAAATTTTTAACAAAATGGTTTGCTTGAGCCTCAACTCATTTCGAGTGTAAACTCTATTAGATTAGATTTCGTTGTCCATCAATTCAGACACAGTGTTCAGTTGTTCATATGGACACCAATGGGTCAATATTGTAATGTACAATATACTCAACAATTACTGTAAAATATAAATGGTTCAATATTGTACACTGCAATGAAAGCATTTAGGCTGGAATTGGCGAATTTCGGAGGTAATGTAGGTAAACGGTGAATTAAGACCGCTCAATTCAAGTTGCTGAAGTTTCTATTTAGCTCTCCATTTGTTTTTCAAATACCCAATGCATTTTTGTGTTCGAAGATATCATAAAACAAGTTTTTCATTGAGTCATGCAGTCTATGTTTTGTGATGAAAACTTGTAAAATAGAATTCCGAAAGTTAACATTTCTGGTGATGTGTTTAAACAAACGCCGAGTACTTGTTTCAAACATCGAATAAACCAAACGTTGCGCATAAACTACCGCCCTATACCAATCAGTGCGTTGGTTGTCGGCTACAAAACGTTAAACTCAGTTTCGATTCTCGGTCGGGTCAAACTGATAACTCAAAAAATTAGTATTCACGGCTTCCTCGTTTGACGTTCAGCAATAAAAAGAACAGTATGAAACGTCCACTGTGAATGGTAGGCACGTGGAAAAGTGGCAGTAAGAATTAAAAACCAAAAATCACTTTGTTTTCTACAAACCAAGAGCCCATAATGAATAAAGATATTATTTGCATTTTTACATTTAGCAGACATTATACATTTTCATGGCATATTTTTTTCAATTTTCGTTTTGTTTCAAATACGATAAACAAAAGAATGGATTAATAGGAAACACGCAACATTTCCGAAAACATCAAGCAACACAATACAGTACGTTGTGATTAGTTTGACAAGCAATAGAATTACGATATACGAGGATTAGGACTTTATATCCGTTAAAAACATGAGAAAATATATCTGATGTCATCATTGATCAACTCAATGTTAAAGGGTCGTATGAACCAATGTAGATTGACGTTAATCCGCAAGTAATCAGATTTTTATTTTCTAAATCGCTGAACCTATTAAAATAAATAAACTGAATTCACTGGTTTAGAGATTTTATCTTTGAATTATACAATAATTGAAGCAATTGTAACCGTCAATTGATGAAGCAGTAACACGTTGTTGTTTCTGGAGTGAAAGGTCTGATGTTAAATGTCGGCCCGGTCAAATGGGATACAGTGCTGCCAGCAGCTCGCCACCGCTGCGACGTTTCTTCGATTGAAGCAGTGTTGCCCGTGCGCAATGATGCAGAGATGAGCCCCGCAAACTCGTTACACGATTCGGCGTAATACATCGAGTATGATGGACTTAATCTGAATTATTATTTTCCCGGTTTATTTTTGTACAAATTTTTCCGGCAAAATTTTGTTAATCCAAGGATAAAATTTGATCCGTATTCCACAATGCTGCACACGATTCTAATTGAATCAAAATATCTAGTAAAATGGTTTGCTTAAGCCTCTATTTATTTTGATTTTACTCTCCGTTAGATTGGATTTCGTTGTCCATCCATTCAGACACACAGTGTTCATTTGCTCATATAGACATTACAGTCGTTAGCATTGTGCGTTGTTTATTGCTTCATGGAAATTATTTAAGCACTCTGGTTGCATGCGGTGAAAAGCTTGTTTCTGACCAATCCTTCATTCTACGACAATACTACTTCGTTTACGGCTGCTTGCCTGCTTCGCCGTACACTGCAGTACCAACCACTGTTGTTTTTGTTGTTCCTCCGAAGAAAAACAGCGCCGCGATTAAACATCATTTTCCTTGTTTTAGCACTGCAGGTCAGAGATGGAGACCGGTCGCGTCGACCGGCACCGGTTGGGTCGACCGGCCGGTCAAGCAGGTTGAAAAACCGGTCAAATTCTCCATTCTGGCAACTAAAAGACATCTCAGCACCAACCGAAATATACCTATATTTTATCATAAATAAAACTTTTTATAAAAGATCAGTATTAACGAACCACACCTTTCGAAAACACTTGTTGAATGGTTTCAAGCTGTGACTAATATGCTGTGACTATTAAGACATGCACATCCAGGGACGTGTTTAGGGTGGGAATATTGTGCCATGCTCTCCCACTTTGGGCCACGGCACAAAGCAAAAAAGCGCAAAATATACATTAAAATCGCGTAATCAGATTCTGATAAAGCATGCATGTGGAAGAGGCTTTCGCTACCTGGCATTTTAGCGTCATTTTAATCAGCTTAAGAGTAGAAGTGGCGCTGATTACAGATTTTTTGTACAGGCTAAAATCTTGCCGCTTTGAAAAGCTTTTTTTACTTAAATTTACGACGCTCTACACTGGGCAAGAAAGACATAGCTCTTATTTCTTTATATCTAACTAACCATGGCTTGTTTTGAAGGAGCAGCATTTCTACAAACTGCTGGGGCACATGATATTTCGAATGTTTTCTAGCCAATGTCATAACAGTTTAGTGTTTTCAATAAAAATAACGGACGTGTTTCTTTCATCGGGGTAGTTATTCAAAACCACTTCGTACTACCGATGAGTTTGTTTATTGGTTTGACGTTTCGCTTCCCAAACCGGTAAGCTTCTTCAGAACAACTTGCAGTGCAGCTGCCTTTGCACTTTGCAGTTACAAAAAGATAAATGAGAAAAAAATAACAGCAGAAGATAGGTAACAGTAAAAACATACGAACATCACAATACTTGTTCATTTATACCCAAAAATATTAAAATGATGGAGCAATAACATTATATAATGTTGAAAATTATGTCACTAACAGCGTGAAAAAAATTAATAATATTCATAACAACTAGGCTGCTTCACTAATAGTTTGAGAAAGTATGAAAAGGACCTATTGCAAAACATTACGTATTGGTAAAGGTTTTTAGCTGCACAGAGATTTATATTAATTGTTCCGTTGCATATAAATCTCTGAGGAGCTAAAAACCTTTTCCAGTACATAATGTTTTGCAATAAATTCTTTTCATACTTTCTCAAACTGTTTGTGAAGCAGCCTAGTTGTTATGAATATTATTAATTTTTTTCGCGCTGTTAGTAACATAATTTTTCAATATTCTTTTTTTTCACGCTGTCAGTGACATAATTTTCAATTTTATATATAATGTTATTGCTCCATCATTTTAATGTTTTTGGGTATAAATGTACAAGTATTGTGATGTTCGTATGTTTTTACTGTTACCTATCTTCTGCTGTAATTTTTTTCTCATTTATCTTTTTGCACCTGCAAAAGCAGCTCTGCCGAAAAAAAGTTTAGTGTTTGCTGCTCGGCAAATTGCAAATAATCTGTTACAAATAGCTAAAAAATTATAACTTCATTTTTTGGCCTTCGCATAATATCATTAGAAAGAACGTCTAATAAATTAGGTTGTGCCCTCCAGCGGTTTTTATGCTTAGTTTGTGCACGTTTTGCGCTGCTCAAAACAGGTATTTCAAACCGAAACTTAAATGATAAAGGCCTTAAAATTGAGTTATTTTTGCAAAAAAATTCTTTTTTGCGATTTTTTTCTGAGACTCCCGTCCAAAGTCACAAATTTTAACACCTCGCCCATGTCCCCCTTTTGAAAATTTTTCATTAGATACATTGAACAGTGAACAAAAACCTGTGTAAAAATACCAATCGACCTGGCCGGCCAGAAACCGGTCGACCGGCCGGTCAACTGGCGATGATTTTGAAATTTACCGGTCGGCTCGGGTCGAGAAAATTCTGACCGGTTCCATCTCTGCTGCAGGTACCTACTGACAATCAATCGCAAACAAAAGTAATGCAGAAACACTGATACTACAATGAGTACAAAAATTAAATTGCAGACGGACAATTTTGGCTTTCTTCTCGCCAATGTTATCCATCTTGCACGCTGGAACGATAAAACAAAACATTCGTAAAAAAGCAGGTCTCTTAAACGAGGTGTTTGAGAAGAATGACAAAGGTTATGTCGTTTGATAAGGATGAAAAGTTTCTAAACATGGAACCGCTAAATCTTTTGTTGAAAAATTTTAAGCGTAAATGTTTTGGCCTGATTTGCTATAGAAGTATAGAAAAGCTTTTTAAGAGTCAGAAAAATTACGAGTCATAATAAATGAGTCAATATTTGATACTGCAATAAGAATTTGGGCTGGAATTGGCAAATTTTAAAGTAATATATCCAAGCTGAATAAAAAAAGTAGGTAACACGTGAATCATGGCCACTCATTTCAGACTACTTAATTTTTATATAATTACTCGTTTGTTTTTCGATTAAGCAATGCGTTTTTGTGTTCGGACATGTCACAAAACAAGTTTTCCAATGAGCCATGCAGTTTATGTTTTGTGATGAAAACTTGCAAAGTAGAATTCCGAAAGTGAACGTTTCTGCTCATGTGGTTAAAAGAACGCAGATCACGTGTTTCAAACACAAGAAAAAACAAACGTCGCGAATCAAATACCGTCTAGCCCGCCCTATAATCAATCAGTGGGCCGATTGTTTGAATCAAAACTGATTCTAGAACGCGGTATAAAATGCTAGAATCGGTTTCGATTCCCAGTTGGTTCAACAAATTACTGCAAAAATCAGTATTCACGGCTTCCCTGCTTGAGGCTTAGCAATAAAAGGTACAGTGTGAAACGTTCACTGTATGTGGTTGGCTGGTGGAAAAGTGGCAGTTAGAATTGAAGACCAAAACGTCCTTTTGTTATATACAAGCCAAAGCGACATAATGAATAACGATATGATTTTCAAAATTGCATTTAGCAGACAATAAACATTTTCATAGCATGTGTTTTTTAATTTTCTTTTTGCTTCAAACACGATAAACAGAAGAATAAATTAACAGGAATTACGCAATCTTTTAGAAAACATCAAGCAACACAATATTGTACAGTACGTTGTAAAATTTCCCCGAATACTTACTTTTCAGAAGTTGCCCTCGCCATAAATTATTTTTGGCCCAATTACATTTCGCCGAAAACTTATTTTCCAGAAATTGCACTTGCTTGAATTTATATTTGGCCAAAAACACATTTCCCCGAAAACTTATCTTCTGAAATTTACATTTGGCCGAAATTACATTTTCCCGAAAAGTTATTTTCCAGAATTTACACTGTCTTGCCAGAAGTTGCACTTCCCCACGCAGCTATATTTTTCAGAAACTACATTTTTCTCCCAAAAATTTATTTTCCATGAACTATTTTTGATTCGAAAAATTATACTGTATCTATGTTATTTATTTGAAATAAGCAGTCTGAATCAGAACAGAATTTTTGTTGAAATCGATTGACGTAGCAATTAGCTTACTAAATGAAACTAAAATGTAACCTGACGTGATCTATATGCCTATTTGGTTATATTTCGAGCGCAATAAAGTTAAGCAACTAAAAATTGATGCTAGCGTATAAATATTACGTTATCATAATCATTGAGGTGAAGGAAGATCATTTTAATCCAGGTTGCACTTGTTTTCATAAGAACCAGTAAACTGGAGTTAGCTATGTTATTATTATTTTGCCAATTTTTAGCCTCTCTTATTCTCAATAAATTTTGAGAGCGTCGTTGTCAATTTATGCGACCAAGTTTGTAAAACTGTTTATAATTACGAATGCTTTGTCAGCTAGAGCAAAGTTGTATTTTTTTGCTCCTTTTGCAGTGTCGTAAAATTGCAAAAGTGAAAAAGCGAGGCTTTTTAACCTGAATGACGGTCAAAAAATTGTGAGTTGCCTAAACAAAGTGGCAACATCACTCTATAATCTTGAAATCGTTGCAATTTTGCTTGCAAGTATGAGAAAATTACTAAATTTTATCGTTTTGAATTGGCACCAAATTTATTAATTTAAAATGTATTTTTATTTGTTTGTTATATTACGTTTTTTTGCTACTGCTGCCTTGTTCTTATATAACTTGTTTTTAAACTAAGCAAAATGTGAATCGTATTTTTATGAAATTGCTCTTATTTTTGCAGTAAAAACTTGAAAAAGCTGTTGCTGCAAAGCCGCCAAAATCTATATCAAAAGCAAAGCCGACAAAGCAACGATTGTTGTATTTTGTGACAAGCATTTCACTCTTAAGCATACAAAAACACAACGACGCAGCTATGACGTTAATTCCTGCCACTAACTTTATAGTTTTTTTTTTTGTTCAAATCTACGAAAAAAGCCACTTCTGCAAAAAGCAGCTCATTATGATGTCAATTTCCGCCACGTACACTTCATACAGCTTAAAATTAAAGCCGACCATAATTTAAAAAATTGTGTCCTTAATCTTGGCCTTGAGCATTCTTGTCCTTGGCCTCGAAAGGATCTGTCCTCGAAAAGTCGGTTCTCGGTCTCGGATTTTTTTAGTCCTTGGACTTGGCTTCAAACGTTGGGTCCTCGACTCCACTTCTTGACTATAATAATAGAACTGAAAATGTCCTTTTAAACAAGTTCATACATGCCATTTTTGAATCTAGCTATCAACGACGAGCGGTGATCCATGCAAAGTGGTAAATGCGTCAAACTCTTGATTAGTTTTGCCTTCCAATAGTTTAATAAACTATAGGGTTTTTGTCATTCCAAATTTCCCTCCTCATTCATAAACTCATACAGCAAACCTATGATGAAACAAGAAATAATGTGTAGCACGCGCTTTTTCATCTATTACCCACCAATAACCGGCGAAACAAGTGTAATAGCTATCAAAAAAATCTTCCGAAAATTTTACGAGTGGGTATTCGTGAATTCATCCGAAGAATCGGGCTAATTCACAAACATTGTGAGTCATTTTCAGTTTTTTTTCCCAAGAAAAAAAAATGCTTGTATGCTCAAAAATGTTAGTAACGAACAAAAAAATCTTCGGCCGAACAAAAAAAATTTCGGCCAAAATTTTTTCGTTCGTGAAATATTTACGACTATTCGGAAAAAATGGAAAATCTTAGAAATGAAGATTTGGATAATTTATTCATAACGCAGCCCATAGTATGTCAATTTCATGAAACACGAGCGTTCGTCTTTTTTCGAAGGTCATAGTATGTGGCCCCAAAACGACTAAGGTAGAGGTAAAACCGTCTTAGAAAAGCCAAAATTGTATGGTTGGGCGGGCAGACATGCAGGCTTAATTGAGAAAGCTCTTAACACCATCAAACTATGTCAATTCGAAGAGATGGTAAACGATTGCATGTCAAAATTTTTTCTCTTTTTATAACATCCACTGATTTCAATTATAGCTGGAGCCTTAGCTTAAGCTGTTGGAAAAACTGATTTTTGGAGGTTTATTTGGGGGTTTCCGGAGGGGGGTACCTCCAAATTACATCCAAGTATTTGTCTGTTAAATGTGTACTGATAGCAAAAAAACTAGAACCCTAGCTTTAGGGGGGTACCCCCAAACGATGTCCAGATATTTGTGTTTTTATTATTTTCTGATATCAAAAATAGTAGCACTCTAGCTTAAGCCGTCAAAAAGATTGATATTTGGGGGTCCATGTCGGGGTTTCGAGGGGATGGTAGCACCAAACTATGTCAAAATATTTTCGTCTTTAAATTTGTACTGCACTAGCTTAAGGTGTAAAAAAGGGATTTTGGGGAGTCTTCACAAAGAATGGAACCTGATACCCTCTGATCATATCTAGTGTCAATACAAAAAATACTAAAAGCGATTTTGTCCTAATCGAAAAATAAAATAAAATATGCTAGATTTAATATAATCTTGGTTTGTTAAAGCGATGGTCAAGTACATAATTAAACCCAGATCTTAGGTTTCAAGCACTGGCGCTCGTTCAAAAAATTGATATGGGGTGGTCCATTTTGGTGTTCCGAGTGGTTGGTACCCCCAAACTACATCAAAATAGTTTTCAATTAAATATTTACTGATATCAAAAAAAAAAAAAAACTAACGTCTTAGCTTAACTGTTCAAAAAAGTGATTTTTGGGATCCCTTTGGGTTTTTTTCCGAGAAGGTGGTACCCCCAAACTATGTCTTGGTATTTGTATTTATTACCTCCTGATATGAAAAAAAAGTACCCAAAAGCTTAAGCTGTCAAAATAATTCATTTTTGGGGGCCCATGTCGGAGTTTTGGGGAGTTGGAACCCCAAACTATGTCAAAATATTTTTGTCGTTTAAATTTCTACTGATAGCAAAAAAACTAGCTCACTAGTTTAAGGTGTTAAAAAAGTAATTTTCGGGGCGTCTTTACAAAGAATGAAACCTGATACCCTCTGATCATATCTAGTGACAAAACAAAAAATATTAAAAGCGATTTTGTCTTAATCGAAAAAAAATATATGCTAGATTCAATATAATGTTGGTTTGATAAAAGCAATGGCCCTGTAGATAATTGAACTCAGGTCTTAGGTTTCAGCACTGGCAACTTTAACCATTCAGCCACGGCAACCCGCGCGCATAAGTAATGACCTCCGAACTATACCAAAATATTTTGTTGTTTAAATTTTTACTGATAGCAACAAAAAAACTAGCGCGTTAGCTTATGGTGTTAAGAAAGTGATTTTTGGGGCGTCTTCACAGAGAATGAAACTTGATATCTTCTGATCATATCCAGTGTCAAGACTAACAAAAGCGAAAGTGATTTTGTCGTAAGCGAAAAAAAATTGAATATGATTGATTTAACATAATCTTGGTTTGATAAAAGCGATGGCCAACTAGATAATTGAACCAAGTTATTAGCTTTCAAGCGCTGGCGTCTTGAACCATTCAGCAACGTCAGCACCCGCGCGTACGCGACTAAAACCACTTAATAAACTTTGCTATCACAAGTTCTGGTTGCATCTGCCCCAAACCACGTGACGTAGAGCCTCAAAAATTGCTGATGCAGAACTTCATATGAAGCACGTTGTTGCAAAACTTGATAAATGACATTTTTCAAAAAATAAATTTTTTATAGATTTTAATTTCTTTACTAAAACTAATTTCCCTGAGAAAAAAAATTGTTTTAATTTTCAATCAATTTTCGGTAGTAAATAGCTTAATATGTCGCACTTGACAACAGGGCCAAATGCAAATTAAAAACTTTAAACGCGATTTACTCGAAACAGCAAAATGCGACTTATCAACTTCTTCTAAAACATGCTTTATATATAGACTTATCATCTGTCCAAGTTTCAAGTTTCTAGCTTTATTGGTTTCGGAGTTTTTGAAAAAAAGTGTCGGAATCGTCATTTATTTATGGGAGCTGAAACTGCATGCACAGACGGCTTCTAAATCGGAAACTTTTATTTTCCTCGTGCGATTAGTTTTCGAGCCAGGGGGGACATGACAGAACACGCTAGCGAGCTCGTAAAGGCCATTTTCGCTCGCTAAAAAGCGCTAACGAACAAAAAATCTTCGTAGACAAACTGCTATTTTTGAGCCGTCTCGCTCAACACACGTTAAAACAGTTCGCTTGAATTTCTTTGCGAGATGTTCGTTACTTGTGTTAGTACGTAATAAATACCTCATTGTGACGTCAGATGCATTTCTACTTCAAGATAATGCGTTTAAGCGTACCATTGTTATGGAAAAAGATACCATAACCTATGCGCTATTATTCTATGCAAGTAAATTCCTCAACTGATAATAATTAGTAAATTAACCACAGAATTTAATCATATTTTTGGATCAACGTGAAGTAAGACAACTTTTTCTACACTACAATGTTTTTAAACGACGTAAAGCGCCCTTGAGGTTGTTGGTGGGTAAACTCATATGTTAACAGTAACTTTAGGTCTTTAGGTTTCAAAATTTTTCAAAAGTGAGCAAGCCGAAGTACACTCTTCCTTTTTGGAACCGGTAAATCTTGAGTCGAGACTAGCAGTTTTTAATTTTTTGCCGATATTCAGTCTCATTTGGTATTGAGTTTGTAAAACTTTTGAGAGCATCAATGTCAATTTTAGCGGGCATGTTAGAAACACTGTTTAATTCCTATTGGTCTGTCTGCTTAAGCGAAGGCGTTTTTCATGCTTTTGTAGCATCGTAAAATTGCAAAAGCGAAAAAGCAAGCTTTTTTCAAGTTGAACAACTGCCAAAAAAAATTCTCAATTGCTTGCGCAGAGCAATAGAGCTTTATAATCTTGAATAGTTGCAATTTTGCTTGCAAATACAAAAAAATCACTAAAATTTTATCGCTTTAAATCAGCACAAATTTTAGTTTCTTTGATTAGTTTGAATTTTTTTTGTTTGTTTTTGGTTTATTTTGCTGCCGAGGCTGGCATTGTTTTTAATTTGTTCTTAAATCTTGAGCAAAAATGAGCCTCGTGTTTTAGAAAATTGTTCTTATAAAAAGAGTGTATTGCTATTTTTGTCTACTGGCACGGCTAAATATTTGTTTATCAGTCGAAACAGCAAATGGCTCTCAATGCAATTTGCTTTCTTTCTAGCAGTCTAATACCAAACAAGGCGACCATTACAATTAATTTACAGCAAAAATTCGCTTTAATAAGAAGTTTTTAACATTTCGCCATTAAATTTCTGAACCAAAAAGATTTCTCGCACGCTTAAAGAGTGCTTCAAGATCCTCTTTAACTTGGCGAGGAAAATGTGACGTTTTTTTACTCGAACTGCTTTCAGCAATCGCTCAAAGCAAGTTAGCGAGAAAGAATAACGTAACGGATTTCGCAAGGCTTCACATACACGTGCAGAAATGACCTCTTACATTTAGCGAGTATTTCGTTCGGTAGCGCTTCTTACAAAAACTTGTTAATTAAAGCAAACGAGGAAAATTCTGTCATGCGGGCCCAGAGCTGTTTAAATCTCAGATTGGCGTTTCAGTGTTTGGCTCGGAAACAAGTATCACGAGACCGATTGCCTCCAAAATTTGCACTAAAAATGATTCATATTTGCTCCATGTAAGTTCTAAAATTTAAGTTTCTACTTTTAGCCGTTTCAAAGGTGAAGCGTTTTTTCCTCTGTTGCCGAATTCGTAATTTTTTCCAGAAAAAACATGGGGACTTCCGACTCGAAGCGGCGCAGAAGTCCCAAAAATTCCAATCTGCTTGTATTTGTTTGTGTAACAGCATTCCTACTAAAAACTCCAGCATGATCATTTACCTTAAGATTTTAAAGTAAATCAGTTATGGTTAAGCAGCTCTGTAGTTGTGCTAAGTTTTATCTGTGACTCAATGATTGGTTCAAGAAAGGCTTGGGATGTCCAAATTTTAATACAGAAGCTAAAAAAATCGAAGAGCGGCGCAGAAAATAGCTTGCGAGAGGTAGGGAAGGTGATTCAAGCCCTGAACCACTTGTTGCAATAACAGAAACAGATATAACGGCGGTTTTGCTGACTAACAGTTTTTCTTGCTGCTGACTACCGCACAGAGAGCGATTTTTCGATAAAGAAGATGCAGGGATTTCTAGACAACATCGGGATGCGAAGGCTTTCAGCGATTGCCTTTTTCTTACGACAGTAGATCGGTCAGAGGCGAGTGACTGAGTTAACAACTAGGTACCGTACAAAGCTGCAGCGTCTTTCTGAAGTCAAGCTTGGCAGCGTACGTGTACTAAAGCAGTTGTAAGAATGCCGTTGGTTTTGTTATTGGTAGATTTTCTATATGTGGTGTAGTCAGAGTTCTCTTCTGGTACAGCACTATAATAGTTCAGAAGAATATAATTGCGGTAGCCTAGTTATTAGTAACGTGAAAGTATGTTTTCTGTACGGTATAAAAGCTGTTGAGTGAATGTAGCTGTAAGTGCATGCAGTAGTCTAGGCTTTTCGCTTGTTCTGAATCCATTACTGTAGCTTACAGTTGTACAGAGTACTGCAAGGTCTACTATACATTTACTAAAACAGTTTAGGCTCAACCATAGGCGTAGCCAGGGGGGGGCCCGGCCCCCCCCCCCCAATCAAAATACCACTAACGTCAAAAAGTTATGACAACATAGCCTAGCGATGTTTAGTTGCAGTTTTTTTTCAGTAATTACGCACATAACAGTAATTAACAATAGTATTATTGACAACAAGTGAGTCCCGGGGCCCCCAACTAACAACCAGGGGGCCCTTACTAACAACTAGGGGGCTCTTACTAACAACTAGGGGGTCCTGGAATCCTTAACCGACAACCAGGGGGTCCGGGACCCCTAACTGAAAACCAGGGGGCCCATAACTGACGACCAGGGGGCCCAAGGGCCCCTAACTAACAACCAAGGGACCCTTAATCAACACCCAGGGGGCCCCTTAACTGACAACCAGGGGGCCCCAGGACCCTAACCGACAACCAGGGGGCCCAAGGGCCCCTAACCAACAATCAGGGGGCCCTGGAGTGCCTAACTGACGACCAGGGGCCCCGGATCCCTAATTAACAACCAGGGGGCCCCTAACCAACAACCGGGGGGTTTCGGAGTCCCTAACTGACAACCAGGGGGCCTAGGGCCCCTAACTCACAACCAGGGAGCCCCAGGGCCCTAACTAACAACCAGGGGGCCCCCCAACCAACAACCAGGGGCCCCCTAACCGACAATGAGGGGACCCAGGGCCCTCCTAACTGATAACCAGGGGGCCCCAGGTCCACTAACCAACAACCAGGGGGTCCTGGAGTCCCTAACTGACGACCAGGGGGCCCCGGGGCCCCTAACTCACGACCAGGGAGCCCCAGGGCCCCTAATTAACAACCAGGGGGCCTGGGCTCCTAACCGACAAGCAAGGGGCTACGGGGCCTCTGACTGGCAACCAGGGAGCCCAAGGGCCCCTGACTGACGACCAAGGTTCCCGGGCCAGGGGCCCCTTAATGCAAATTTTTAACAATTTATATGCAAAACCTGTGAGAAATCTAAGAGTTTTGACCTAAAAGTTGCCACCCCAGGCCCTCGTTTAACGTTATTATGAACTTAATTATTTACTGCTAAAGTATTGCAGGAGGCAATGTTCGTTACTTTCCCCTATCGACCAAATCACTAACAATTAAAATTTTGCACCATAATGTAAGATTCTACGCGTGTTTTGGGATTTAATTGCAAAAAGAGGCGATTGGCTTTGAAATGTTAAAAATCTAGTTCTTTGAAATGGCTCTGAACTCGTGCAAAATGTGATCTAATGGGATTTAAATAGCTTTTTTTTCCAAAAACTTACAAAAATCGCCCAGCGGCTGGGGGCTTTGCCCCCAGACCCCCATAGCCATCGGCGGCTGGGGGCTCTGCCCCCAGACCCCCGTCTGTGATACGTTTGAGTACACTAGCTTACTCAACACGTCTTCCAAGCTAGACTTTTACACTTTTTAACAATTAGTTTTCGCCCTCTCCCTTTACCAAAATCCTGGCTAAGTGCCATCAGGCTACGGCTACAGATCTTCCATTCTACAATATCTCTGCCCCACAAAAAGTTACTTTTTCGAAAATTTCTGATGACGTCATTGCATGTGATTTGTGGTTTGGGCCCCCCCAATCAAAAATCCTGGCTACGCCTATGGGCTCAACAATAAAGTTTGAAGTTGCCTAGATACCTGCCTTTATTTGAAATTCCCGGCATAAGAAAAAACTTGATATCGAGAGTAGGACCACAAAAGTTAGAAATTCAGCGGTAAAATTCTAAAAACTAATTTTAGATTTGATGAGCTTATCAATGTCAGTTTTTTTCCAGCTTATTCAAGTCCTACCTGCAGTGCCAAAACCCGAGGGGGATTGGGGAAAAATACTTCCCCCAATAATTTGACTATGGTCAGCATTTGAACGTTGGATGATTTTTGATCTTTCTTTTTTTATTTAGTCTTCACTTGATTTCCGGGACAAAAACTCTTCAAGTTTCGGTGAAAACCTTTTTTTTGGTCTTCACTTGGTTTGCTCAAAAGCGTGTTGAACATTTGTTATATTTTATTCACGTGAAAAAAGTAGTGATCGAGCCTCATCCCTCCCGATGTTTAAAATAGGGCAAAATTAGGGTAAAATTGCAAATTATTCCCCCCAATGCTCAACATAAATCTGCACCACTGCAGTGGTGGAAATGTTTTTATTTCCATTTGGCAACTGATACTAGCTGAAAAGAAAGAGTGCTGAGCTTGCTTTAAGCAAAAGATGCTTGTGGAAGCCTCCGAAGTTTCCTTTGCTAGCAATGAGCAAGATTTATGCACCCGTAAAGATGCTGTTAAAGTTGATTGGCGTTACAACTTCTTTTGGCAAAATGAAGTTAATAATCTCAACGAAATATCGCTCGAGGATGCCAATGTAACTTACTTTGACAATGGTTGCAGTATTTGTCGGCGAAGAAAATGCACAGGACTTGGTTGCAAAGTTCTTTTGCTGGCTGATAGCGAAAGACAGGAACAAAATAAGGAATATATTTCTACAGACTATATGTCTCTTTTTGACGATACTAATCGGCGTCCATCTGTCATAACTGAGCTGTGCTACGCTGTTTCAACTTTGGCTGAGCAAGCTTACAATGCTGTTTTATCAGATACTGTAGCTAGATTCAAATCAAATTTTTTGGCATCTGATTAACAGCAATGTGTTTTTACTCAAGCGCTGTTGCGTCTATCTTCTTCATCAGCTGCTGTCCATAAGAAGCGTTGTTCCCAAAACCATGAAAACTTTGCATTGATTTTCCAAACCGTTTTCAATTACTTTGCAAAGAACGAACTGAAAAGTTTAAGCTGCAGAAAATCAGACCCGCCTGCAAAAATGCAGCAAACTACAAGAAGGATTTGCAACGAGCCAAGTTTTAAGCATTGAGATGTCTAAAACTTTTGACAGCTATTTTTTGAAAGTACTCTTATGACAAGCTTATTTTTGTGACGTGACATTAGATCTTTTTTGAAATCAGTATTAGCTTATCGTAGTGTTGACTTTTGCTAATAGATACAGTGTTGAGTAAAATTTTGTGACTACTATTGAATATTAAATGTTTTTATTTAATTTAGATGTAAAATGTATTACGATTTCATACCGTACATACAGTATTCTGTGCATTTCCATCACTTATTTTTTTCTGAGTTATAGTGGCTCTTTTTTTTCAGAAGGTCTGCGATTAGTATTTAGTTCGTCGTAAAGGAATGAACTTTAGCATACTGTTTTAATGTAAATGTACTATCAAAAAGTTTTTACGATGAAAGTTTTTATGACCTGTATGCGAAGTATAATCATCTGTTATAGTTTTGATATATTTACCTAAATTTTTTTTTGTACAGTTTTGCATCTAAAGTCATTTAATCAAAAGAATATTTAGTGTTTTCACAACCGACTGCTATTGTTTTATTAGTAAAACTCAAATTGTCGCACAAAAGCGGCGAAACCGCAGACGAGCTAATAGCCCTTCTAATGTCAAGCGCGAAAAAAGCCTTCGCATAGCGATGTTGTCTAGATATCCCTGAGAAAATGTTTGGAAAATCTGGCTAAATTGATTCAAAAGCATTAATAAACAACGTAATTTTTATTCAAAACTGAAAAATTCGTTAAAAATGTAATAAACTTTTATTCAAACTTATAGTTTATATATCTATTCCATAAAAGGATTGTTATTTTTTATTGAACGTTCTATTTTAGATCTTTATAATTGATTTATTTAATGGATTTTTCCATTTGGGGTTAAAAATGAACAAGAAATTCAGCCAAAAATTACTTAAAGGGTCGCATGCACCAACGTGGATTTAAAAACTTCTGGAGGAAAGTTTGGACAAATGGCCTGGCTAATTGCTAAAATGGCTGTAATGTTATTCAAAAATAACTTCTCTGGCTATGCGGATTCAGTACGTTGATGTAATAAGTTCAACGGAGTAAAAGGTAAAAAAGTGATGATCCGCTGATCAGAGGTAATCTACGTTGGTGCATCGATATTAGTCGACGATATAAGGAAGGGAAGTAGAAGTAGGTCCTTCAGCCCTCCTATAGTGACCTTCTCTGGTTGCGTTACGTAGAAAATAAGGTAAAAACATAGATCGAAAATACCAATTTTCCATTTGTGTCGTAGGTGCTAGTGTTCGACAAAATGGTGCCAAGTGTGCCTGAAAAAATTGTGGAAATGCGAGTAATATGGTAGTGGATTTGCAGATAGCGCAACGGCTAAGTGTCGAATTTTGGCACAATAGGTTGAGAGTTTATTTCTTGTACCGCTGAGCAGTTTTGCATGTAGGCAGGAGAACACGAAAACAGTTTATTTTTATAAAAAAAATGTCTTGGGTTGATGTCAACGTCCTGCTCAACTTGTTAAGGAAAAAAAAGTTTATGCGCATTCAAATATGCAACCCGTACACAATTTCTTGATTGTCTTTGACTAATTTGCTGCGTCGAATTCCTTGACTTCTTTCTTTTCTCAACTTTTTCACTTGTTGCGGACTTGCCGTGCGGACTTGAAAACTTAAGCAGTTGCAGATTTGCGGTTGCGGAGTTGAAGAATTACGTGGTTGCGGATTTAACAATCTTGAAACGTCGCTGCGTACTTGCGGTAGCGGACTGAAATTTTGAACGAGCAATTGCGGACTGGCAGTTGCAGATTTAAAAAAATGAAATGCGTTTGCGGAACTGCGAACTTAAAAAAAAACAACTTGCAGTGCCGAGTGCTGTCAACAACATCCTTTTTTTGGATTTGTTAGCAAGTTTGTTGTCATGCTGGGCCACCACAGCTGGTAAACCGATTGGCCCCAATTAAAAATAAACGTAACATCTTTTTTAAGGAGATAACGACGCATTTCTATTTCGGCAATCCAAGCGGTAGTCAGCAACCTTTGGATTACTAAGCCAAAGTTCTAACACATAACCTATCGCTTGAGCTGAGAAAGCAGGTAGGCTTTACGTACCTGAAGTTTGCACTATCAGTGATAATTTTTTTTGTGTGTCAAAATAGAAAATATCAATGTGCTTCTAGCAACAAAAGTATTTTAGAGCCTTATTGGTCTTAAAAAAATTAGTATAGGCAAGGAGGACTGGAGGAGTAGGCAATCGCTCTTGCTCCTCCGGTTAATTCACTTTTAATGGCTTGATAAAGCTAAAAGCCCCTAAGCAGAAACCTAAATGAATAAAAATAATTGCAAATTGAGCTAGCTTTAGAGCTGTTTAGACGTTGAAAAACTCTCTAAAATAGCACTAGTTTTTTTTTGTCCACGGCTGTAAGCTTCTCGCAAACAAATCCTCCATTCTAGGATAAGACAATTTTGTCTCCGGCTACTTGCCTGCTACACCTTACACTATGCTTTCCGGAAATGTTTTTATTCTAGGAAAATAGTACCGCGATCAAACATCACTTTTATTTTTTTTGCATCACAGCTACTTACTGACAACAAATTGCAAACAAAAATAATGCAGCAACGCTAATAGTATAATCAGTACCAGATATTTAATCGCAGACTTAGAATTTTTACTTTTTTCTCGCCAAGGTTATCCATTTTGCTCACTGTAACAATAAAACAAAACAATCGCAAAGAACAAGCCTCTCAAATGAGATTGTTGAAAAGAATGAAAAAGGTTACGTTTGATGAGGATGCAAAGTTTCAAAAGTCCAAACATTTAAGGTGAAAGTTTTTCGAGCAACACTTTGCTCGAAAAACTTTCACCTTGAATGATTTAGCCTGATTGACTACAGGAGCAAAAACCCTTATAGCAGACAGAAAAATTGCGGATCACAATAAATGAGTCAATATTGTACAGTACAATAAGCATTTGGGTGGGAATTGGCGAATTTTAGAGTAATGTATCCAAGCTAAATAAAGGAAATGTAAATAGCCCGTGAAGTGTGGCCACTCAATTCAGGCTGCTTAAGCTTCTACATAGCAACCAATTTTTGTGCTCGAAGATATCATAAAACAAGCTTTCCGTTAGATCGTGCAGTTTATGTTTTGTGATAGAAACTTGCAAAATAGAACTCCGAAAGTGAACGTTTCTGGTGATGAGTTTAGATAAACGCAGAGCATTTGTTTCAAACACCGGATGAATCAAACGTCGCGCATTAACTACCCCCCAATGCCAATCAGTGCGCTGATTGTCGGCTATAAAACGTTAGAATCGGCTTCGATTCCCGGTCGGGTCAAACCAATAACTGTAAAAGTCAGTATTCAGAGCTTCCCTGCTTGACGTTCAGCAATAAAAAAGACAGTGTGAAACGTCGACTTTGAGTCGTTGGCAGGTGGAAAGTGGCAGTTAGAATTGAAGACCAAAAAGTCCCTTCGTTGTCTACAGACCAAGGCGACAAAACAAATAAAGATATCATTTACAATATTACATTTAGTATGCTATATACATTTTCATGGCATGTGTTTTTCAATTTTAGTTTTATTTTAAACGCGATAAACAGAAGAATGGCTTAACAGGAAACAAGCAATATTTCCGAAAGCATCAAGCAACACAATACAATACGTTGTGATTAGTTTGACAAGAAATAGATATATACCCGAAAATTAAGACTTTATATCCGTTAAAAACATGAAAAAATATATCTGATGTCACTATTAATTTTACACTCAATGTTTAAGGGCCGTATGCACCAATGTAGATTGAATTTGATCAGCGAATAATCAGATTTCTATTTTCTAAATCGCTGAACCTATCAGAATAAATGAACGAAATTTGCAGGTTCAGAGATTTTATCTTTGAATTACATAACTATTGGAGGAATTGTACCGGCAATTGATCGAGCGGTAACGCGTTATTGTCTCTGGAGCGGTAGTTGTGATGTTAAACAGAGGTGGACACTCGATACTTTTAACGTACCGACGATAACGATACAAAAACTTTTCCAAAAAAGTACCGACAACAACGATACTCGGTACTATATAGTTTCGGTACTTTATAAACTTTGGTCCTAAAAATTGTAAAACATAGGTAGTCATTTTTGAACAAAAATTTTTTTTTTCCTGTTTTTTTTTTGAGTAAATATCTCGTTGATGTTATTGCTGCATTTGCTGGTGAAACGCAGAATGAGTAGATTCTATAGCAAAATAAATCGGCTGCGTGGCACAGTGGGCAGGAGCGTCGTTTTAACAACGGGCGTGATTGCAAGGACAGCGGTTCTACTCTCTCCAAAGCGTCGCTACTTGTTGCAGAGTGGAGTCCTCGAGGACACATTTTGAAGTCCTTGACCTCAAAGCTAACAAGTTCTCGAAAATGCCCTTTCCTCGGTCGAGGAGAGCACTACTTTTCGAGTTGTTAAAAACGGGCTTAGGTCAAGACCTTTTTTTCTTCGCTTGAATTTTCGCGGAGAATTTGCGACTTTTTTGCACGAAGCCTTTTTTTTTTCGGAGAACGTCTGAAATTTGGCGGAAAATTTGCGAGAAGACCTTTTTCTTTTTTTGGAGAACATCTGCGCGTTGTGTCCTTGGCCTAGAACATTCCCGTCCTTGGCCTCGGGGTGGTTTGTCCTCGAAAAGTCGGTCCTTGGTTTCAGATTTTTTTGTAACCTTGGCCTTGGGCTCAAACCTTGGTCCTCGTCTCCACCTTTGACTTGTTGCATTCTCGGGTAAGATGCTTTACGACGATTAATTCTATCTTACGAGCTGCAAATTAACCATGTAAGAATACAACCGGAAACCTCAAGAAACCGACAAATCCTAAGCGATTCTGGATTTTTTTTCTGAAATACTATAAGTAGTATCACTGTTTGTAGGTTGAGAAGTTGGCTCAGTGGTCAAGGCACTTGGACAGTAGTCCAAAGGTTATGGATTTCATTTTTCATTGGGACAAGTAGGATAGCCACCGATTCATATATCAGTGATGTTGTTGTTGAAAATGGGAAGCATACGTAACAAACAAGAAGGTTATGATTTACTTTGTAAAGGTCTTTTAGCTCAAGTCAAACTGAAGAGCTATGCAAAATAGTACTGCCGTGTCCTGACTAATTATGTAACCAATTAACCAGTAACCACTAACCAGGTCAACTCCACGTTGTGTAAAGTCCCCTTCTGGTTTGCGGCTACGATTGGGAATCCCTTATAAGGTTACAAAGTATTTTTTTATTTTGTCACATATAGTTGTACTTTTCGTCACACCGCAAACTGCCGTAGTGCCGTCCGTAGCCATATGAACAGCATTCTGCAGCCAGTGGAGTGGGTCGACAACTGTCGTCATTCTTTACTTGATCTGTACGGAGTTTAAATAAATTAAAGCTCCATTCCGGGCAAATCACAAAAGAAGTACCGAGTAGCGAGTACCGATCAAAGAAATGAGAAAAAAGTATCGACGGTACCAAAACCGATACATTTTTAAAAAAGCATGGACGGTACCGATAACGGTACAAAAAAGGACCGCGGTGCTGCCCACCTCTGATGTTAAATGTTGGGCTGGTCGAATTGGACACAGTGTTGCCAACGGCTAGCCACCGCTGCGACGTTTTTTTGAATGAAGTTTTGTTGCCCATGCGCAATGATGCAGAGATGGGCCTCGCAAACTCGTTACACGATTCGGCGTAATACATCGAGCACAATAAAAGATTTGATCTGAAGTATTTTTCCCAATCATTTTTGTGCAAATTTTTCTGTAAAATTTTATTAATCCGAGGATAAAATTTAATCCGTATTTCACATTGCTGTACACGATTCTAATTGAATCAAAATATCCAGCAAAAAATGGTTTTCTTGACCCTCTATTTATTCCGAATGTACACTCTGTTAGATTGGATTTCGTTGTCCACCCATTTAGTCACAGTGGTCAGTTGTTCACATGGACACCATATTTGTTAGCATTGTGCGTTGCTCATTGCTTCAATGCAATGATTTGAGCACTATGGTTGCATGCGGCGAAAAGCTTTTTGCCAACCAACCTCCATCCTAAGACAATACAACTCTGTCTCCCACTACTTGCCTGCTACACCGTACACTGTAGCGTCAATAGCTGTTGTTTTTGTTGTTTTTCCGAAGAAAAATAGTGCCTCGATTGAACACAGTAGCGTAGCTAGGGGGGGGGCGGGGGGGGGGGGCTATAGCCCCCCCCATTGGCCTGCCGACCAAAATACAGAATAAGGAAAATACCACGTTTTTACCACCTGTAAGACTCTCTTTTGCACCGGATTAGATTAAAAATGCTTTAAAGCATAGTTTGAAACGTTTATTGGGGGGGGGGGGCTAATAGTCTGCCGAGCAAAATGCAGAATAAGGAAAATACCCCGTTTTTAGCATTTCTAAGGCTCTCGTTTGCACTGGATTAGACTATTTTGAAACGTTTATTTAAGAGGGGGGGGGCTAATGAACTGCCGACCAAAATGCAGAATAAGGAAAATATCATGTTTTTAGCACTTCTAAGACTCTCTTTTGCACTGGATTAGACTGAAAAATACTTTAAAGCATAGTTTGAAAGGTTTATTTAGGGGGGGGCTAATAGACTGCCGAACAAAATGCAAAATAAGGAAAATACCCCGTTTTTAGCATTTCTAAGACTCTTGTTTGCACTGGATTAGACCAAAAAGTGCTTTAAAGCATAGTTTGAAAAGTTTATTTAGGGGGGGGGGGGCTAATGAACTGCTGACCAACATGCAGAATTAGGAAAATACCACGTTTTTAGCCAATAGCGTAGCCAGGGGGGCGGGAGGGCTGTAGCCCCCCCCCCCCCCCCCATTGACATGTCGACCAAAATGCAGAAAGGGAAAAACACTACATTTTTAGCACTTTGAGACTGTTTTATGAACTGGAGTGGACTAGCCTAATGATTTAAAACATCTTTTAAAACATATGTCCAGGGGGGGGGGGGTAATTTGACAAAAATAAAACCAACAAATAAATGAAACCTTTGGTAAATGGTAAGAAATAAGCAATTAAATTTGATCGCAAGTATAAAAATGCTAAACATAGGTGTCATCAACAAATATACTATAAACTAAGGAATAGGGGGGGGGGCTATTCAGTACTAGTTAATTACCAATAATTTTTTTCAAATATCTTTTCATTAGCCCCCCCAATTATTTTTCTCTATAAACTGTATACGAAATAGATTACTCCGTGTGAGTTTTATTGAACTATTCGATTCTATAATTTACCAGCATCTAAACAAGAGAATTACATTTTACCATTAGCCACCTCCCAAATAGCCCATTTATGCCACCAGTTTAATCTTGTTTGCACAGCCAATTTCTAAGCCACGTTTCAAAATCATTATTTTTTAGTCAAAATAGCCCTAAAATGAAGTTATTTTTGCAAAAAAATGCAAAATTTTCGAGTGCTGGGGGCTCTGCCCCCAGACCCCCGTGCCTCTGGCGGCTGGGGGCTTTGCCCCCAAACCCCCAGCCTCCGGCAGCTGGGGGCTTCGCCCCCAGACCCCCATTGGCCTCCGGCGGCTGGGGGCTCCTCCCCCAGACCCCCCAAACAGCCCCCCCCCATTGCAAATTTCTGGCTGCGCGCCTGGTTGAACATCATTTTTCGGATCCTGTACGTCTTCCTGAAAACCACCTTCCAGATAGAACATTTCCTCGAAAAAAACTTAGCCGAATGGACACTATCCCGAATGTACATTTCCCGGAACGTACACTTGCCAGAATGTACATTTCCCTGAACGTACACTTTTCAGATATTACATTTCCCTGAACGTACACTTTCCAGAATGTACATTTGGCCGAATGGACATTTCCCTGAAAACGCATTTTCCAGAATTGACACTTGCCGAGATGTACATTTGATGTTAACAACTATTATATAAAAGAAGACGAAATAAAACTCTTTTGTTCAGTAAGACGGGTAAATATTTGTTTTATATCAGGTTTAGTTCTGCCGCCGAGTACTGCACATTTCTGCATCGTTCTTCGAGTACCCCAATTAGAAAAAAAAACTTGTCAATATTATTGGATTGATCCCTGGATAAGTCTAACATGTTACTAGGAACTGCGTAATAGTTCAGTATAGAGACCGTTTTAAGCCTTTTAGGTTCCCGAAGAAGAAATTGCTGAAAACTAAACTGTTTAATTGATAAATGTTTAAATGCTCACCTTAACTCAAATGCATCAAAAAAATTGTATTCCAAAACTTCAGTAACAAAATTTAGTAAATACGCCGTCTGCAAATAACAACAGCAATTTTTTATCCAGAACCGCGAAACAGAGGCCGCTATAATGACCATTTTGAAAGGGTAAGCTGCAAATTATATAAAAACATTTGGGCCCTAAAAAGTCAACGTCATGGATAAATTTAACTACGATGAAAAAGTGCAACTGAACGTATCACCAAAAATGAGCTTTTTAGGTCAACAGGAATCGACTTCGCAGTCACCTTTGTAATTATTGAAAATATATTCCGCGACTAAACACATGTTTTAAAACATTATGGATAGACATTATTTCTCCTTAAACATTAATTCGTTGTTTAAATATGCGTTTCACCATGGTTTAACATAACATCGCTCGTAGCAGCCTGTTTTAGTCGCTACTTTACTGATTGGAATTCTTTAAAAAAACAAAAATGTCGATGTAAAAACTTTATCTGATCTAATTAAGCAAAAATTGCCGACACATAATTAAGTACACTTCTGTAGTTAAATCCTTACGACAGGCATTTTAACCACAAAGAAATACTGATATGCAATATTAATAAGATCAAGAACGGTATAAATAGCTTTGGCTGTACAATAGGGTGGAGTGAAAATATTTTTTGTTTTTCGTTTGGAACACAATAGTAATAAAAAGTTGCTCCGCTCCAATACTTTTAAAATGGTGTAAAAATTAATCAAAAGTTTCAAAGTCTTCAGGTGCCCCCAGAGCTGTAAAAAATTGATTTTTTGTTGATTTTTTTCAAACTTTTGCATTAACGGAAATCGTAATAAACGCACTTGCCTCGCGCAGTTTTCGCAAGCAATCACCTTAAAAAGCCTTTTTTGCGATCTTTATTTTGCATTAAAAGATTTTCATTTGTAAATCGAAAACTTTCAGGTGTCCAAAAATCACCGGAAATTGGTCATTTTTTCTATATTTTGCATCAATTTTAGTTAAAATTTAACAGTACAATAAACTAGGATTTTTTTTGCAATAAGAGTGTTTACATATTAAGCTTTAAAATGGTGCTTTAAAAAACCTTACTGCTTTTAGTCTATCTAAAAACACTGATGTCCGGTCTACTACACCGGACATAAAAATGTGATTGTATAAAAGGATATTTTTAGTCCATTTTAAACAATACGTTGGTACGCCAGGCGCACTGCCTTTCACCGTCCAAGCTGTCACTTGGTTAAAATAAGCAAAAGATAAGCTCTGTTAAAATAAATCTTGTATATATTAAGGTCTTTCTGTTGCTTGTCAACCTAAAGAAAAAGATAAAGCAAAAGCAGTTTATTTGTTAGCAAATGATGCGCTAGTCAACGACAAAGAGCTAGTTTCTTGTATTTGGATTACTCCTTTTTTACTTCAGTATTTACGGTTGTTTTATTGCATCCTAATACTTGATTATAATGCAGTTCAATCAATTTAGATTTCAGTTCTTTGAGTAATTCTTTTCTTGCTCTTTTACTAAAACTATTTTTGGTAGCAACGTGAGTAAAATATGTAGAGCGTGGCTCAAAAACGAAGTAAAATGTGTTCTTTTACAGTAATTGCTGGTCTAACTTGCCAGCGGTTTAATCTTTTTTCACACTATGGTGAAATATTTCCTGCCATCAAAATAATATTTTCCTGCAGAAAATGCAGGAAGCTGTCACTGTAACAGGTAAATTTTTCAATATTTTTAAGAGAACGTGGCAAAATACTGTACTTGAAAAATTTTTAAGTTTTTTGTGACGTTCTTTTAAAAATTTAGTTTAACCAATCGGCAGCTTGCACGATGGGAAGGCGGTGCGCTTGACTTACTGACTTTTTGTTTAACGCAAAGATCGCCAAACCATTTTTTCTGAGGGGCGGATAACTGCGAGATTAACAGCTTTGCGCTGGGTGCGAATTGCAATCAGATGAACAAGTATTCAGATTTTCCATTGAATTGAATTGAGCGCAGTAAAATGTAAATAACAAAATCAGTGGTAGTATAGCAACTTTGTGATGGAAATCGCTTTTAAGTTGATAGAATAGCTTTCCTCCAGCTGTATTGCACTACAAGGGATAGTGCTCTTCGAAAACACATTTTACACCTTTTTCAAATTTGGCTCATACTGCCCCAATTTGTGGTGGCTTAATGCTACAAAAACAGCATTTGACAATCTACCTCTGATGTATGGCAAACAAAAAATTTGTAGGCTCCCTTTTGAAAAAGAAATATACCAATTCAGCAAGCAACAAATCAACAACAAACTAAGACTGAATGATTTTAAGAACGGAGTTTCTATTATACAAAAAACAAAGCCAAAGACACGCCACGTCTAGCGATTTGAATATTTCAACAGATGTTTGCCAAGCGTGCCTAAGGAGAAGTGAGGCTTGAACTAAAAAACAATATAGTTTGTTCAAAAATTGTATCAGGCACCACGCTCAACAAACTGGTGCAACTAAACCATATTACTTTAAAGGGACTGGGGGCGGATCCCTTTCCGCTTGGCAATTTTTATAAATTATTGGGAAAAAGTAGTCAATTTAGCGCCATTTGGAACACATTTCACACGTTTTTGGAGCCATTCGAAAGAACTAAATTACTAAAATTCAAACGTTATTCGAAAAATTAAATTTTCTCAGCTTCCTCCCCCACTTACTTACAGGTCAAGTCCAAATGTAAACCAAGTATAAAATAGTTTAAATACTAGTATTTTAGGGTTAAATGTTATACGTGATTTGGCCAGCGCCTCCTGATTACGTCACTGTATTGCGCCGACAAAGATTATAGTATTTCAAAACAGCAACACTTTAGTTGCATAACTAGCTGTATTCTTATTGGCTTCCTCAAAAATACTGATCTTCCATTTTTTAATAGACACCCAGCAATCAGTTTCTATACTTTTCTTTTTTAGTAGTCATTTAAAAAGTACAATATTACAACACAGCCTAAAAGTAAATCATTTATTAGAGCTAGTACTGTCTCAATCATCCTGCTTATGCTTTAAAGTCTGCTTAAAACTAGAGATATTGTACTAATGAAACAATGGTGTTTTTAACAACAAAATGTGCAGTGTCACAAAAAGAGGTAGAATCAAAAAATTATTAATAGATTGCGGGTGGCTTAAGAACGTCAGTCTTTTTAAAAAAGTTAGTAAACTTTTCCTATCTTTTTTAATTCAGCTTTTATTTGGGCAAGATGTGGCGGGCCGGATGAAATCAGCTTGCGCGCCGTCCGTAGTTTGGTGAACTCTGATTTAAAATGGACTAAAAATATCCTTTTATGCAATCACATTTTTATGTCCGGTGTAGTAGACCGGACATCAGTGTTTAGGTAGACTAAAAGCAGTAAGGTTTTTTAAAGCACCATTTTAAAGCTTAGTATGTAAACACTCTTATTGCAAAAAAATCCTAGTTTATTGTACTGTTAAATTTTAACTAAAATTGATGCAAAATATAGAAAAAATGACCAATTTCCGGTGATTTTTACACACCTGAAAGTTTTCGATTTACGAATGAAAATCTTTTAATGCAAATAAAGATCGCAAAAAAGGCTTTTTAAGGTGATTGCTTGCGAAAACTGCGCGAGGCAAGTGCGTTTATTACGTTTTCCGTTAATGCAAAAGTTTGAAAAAAATCAGCAAACAATCAATTTTTTACAGCTCTAGGGGCACCTGAAGACTTTGAAACTTTTGATTAATTTTTGTACCATTTTAAAAGTATTGGAGCGGCGCAACTTTTTATTACTATTGTGTTCCAAACGAAAAACAAAAAATATTTTCACTCTACCCTACTGTACAATTATTGAATTGACGTTTGCTTGATTATTATTTTCAACTTTTCGAGACATTTAAATATTGAAAGCAAATAACCAGAAGCTGAGTTAGTGAAAAAAATTTGAAAGAGGCGCATTTAAATTATTCATCTGACTATCAACGACCACATATTTACAAATTCATTTAACGCAACTGGGTCGCTATTTAAAAGCGTAATGAAGTTTAGTCAAATTTGGATACTGTCGCGAAGTCGCCGGATATCACTTGCGATGTCACGTTCTAGCTTAGCGTATACAGAGCTGGGCACCCGCTACTTGAAAAGTAAAAAAAGCAGCGGCGCTGCCGCTTATCGCTACTCAAATGAAAAAGTAGCGCCGCTGCCGCTACTTGCACGCAAAACAGCGGCCGCTGCCGCTATTTTAAAAAAATGAAGCGAATAAAAACGATGGCATTCAAATACAGTAGGCTACCTAATGGTGAAATTTCAACTTCATTTACAAAAGTAAATTATTCAAACTTTTATAATACTGGTACAGATTAAAATCGGCATTAACAGGCTTAAATGATAGACAAGACAAGTAAGTAAAAGTTTGACGCAAAAGCAGATCGAGGGTTTAAGATATTGGTGTTTACGAAGTCGAAGGAGATACTTAGTAATGACGTACATGTTAAGCAAATGATCCTCAATGCGATACATGTTACACTAAGAATTTTTTCTACGAATATAACTCCATAACTACGTAGTCTTTAAAGCTTATTCATTACCTGGTTCTATATTTGTTTGTTCTATTGTCAGCACACTATAAATTCAATTCTAAGTTTGATTGTTAGCTGTTGTAGCAAAATTTAATATTTTACTACACCTTGATGAAACTACTCAGGCCCGGCACCACGAGACATTGGCGCAGCCAGAGAGGGGAGTATGGAGCCCGGGCCCCCTCCAATTGAAATGCGACCAATGATAAAAATGTGACAAAAAAAACTATTGTTTCGTCAGTTTCAATTTTTTTCAGCATTTTTTGCGTACAACAGTACACGCGTACAGCGGTAAATAACAATAATATTGACAACCAGGGGGCCGGGCCCCCTCAATTTAATTTTTGCCTATCAATTAAAATTAATAACCTGGCAGAAATTAAGGGTTCTTATCTTAAAGTTGCTATCTCGGGCTCTCATCTAACCTTTTTAAAAACGTAATGCAATAAACAGGGCGTGATTTACCATATGGCACAGTACCAAGGGCCCTGCGCTCAGATGGTAAGACTTTATTTTTGGTCTACACTTATTCTGCAAAAATCTCCAATGTGCCAGGGCCCCGCACAATGTAAATCCGGCCCAGGCAATAACATGGCAATTAGGCGTAACCATCTATTGCACGGTTTTTAAAAACAATTCACCTCCATCTTGCTAGTTTTTACGCGAAAAACTATTTTTGGAAAAAAAATAGCTGGCAGAAATGCTTATAGAACAAATTATTAAATTTGAATGGAGGGGCCTGGGGCCTCTTGACCGTACATGTACTCTTACAACTGGCTATTTTCACGTCAAAACAAAAATCTCTAAGAAAAATCTTCGAGTGGATTATTATTTACAACTAAAATACTTACAAAATTTAACCCCAAATGCAAAATCATAAACGTATTTTCGACCAAATTATAAGTAAAAGGAGGATTAAAACAACTAATTTTTTTTCAATTGGCTTTCAAACGTTAAAATCTAGTTCTTTCAAATGGTTCTGAACACATGCGAAATGTGATTCAAAAGCATCAAAATAGCTTTTTTTTCCAAAAAATTGCAAAAAAATTGCCAAGCAGCTGGGGCTTCGGCCCCAAACCTCCATCTGTGATACGTTTGAGTAAACTAGTTTGCTGACACACGTCTCCCAATTTACATATTATCATTTTTAACTTTTGGTTTAAGCTTCTCTCGTTTAAAAACTCTTCGTTAAGTGCCAAACCAGGACACGGATTCTGATTATACATTCTACGATATCTTTGTCCCACAAAAAGTTCCTCTTTCGAAAATTTCTGATGACGTCATTGCATGTCATTTTTGGTTTGGCCCTCCCCCCAATCAAAAATCCTGGCTACGCCTATTCACGGGGGGGAGGATTTTTGGGCCGTGCCCCCCCAAATTACTGCTTGTGCCTCCCAAGCGAGAGTAAACTTTTGTACTAGTACAAGAGGACCAGCAAACTTTTGCCCAAAAACAGGTCACCACAAACGCTTTTTGTTCTATGAAACAGCAAGACAGATCGCGTGAACGTGATCAAGTAGCCTAAGATTTTGCGATGAAGACCTTTTTTTATTTTTTTGGTCTTCACCTACAAATTTGAGGGCAAAATCCGTACCAAAGGAGGATAACATAGGATTTGAAGCAAAACATTCAATAGATTGCTAAAGCAATCCAAAGGCGTCTGGTGCCGGCTGCGTAAGCGTCCCCCCAAAAGTTTTTTTGCCCCTCCTCCCAAAACCCACTACTTTGGCTCCGGGTCTGTTACTGTACTGTTCTACTTGTAGTGCACGTACTGTACTGTGGTCTGCGACCAGATAGCCAACAAATCATCTTCATTTGCTTTACTAAATGCTAGCATTTTGAGGAAATATCGCGGAAAATCGTCTTTGCGATCTGCAAGTTTTTAGCAATCTATCGAACTGTAATCATCGCATTTTCGTTAAAGAGATCCAGCTCGAAATCGCCTTTATTGAAATCGGTTTTATCAGTTCAAATTGGTCCGCTACTAGCCACATTATTCGTTCTATTTTGGTTTAGAAAAAATAGGACCACGTACGATAAAACTTGCCTACACATATATGCGAGCTACGACAAAACGTCACTAAGGTAACCTTGTCTGCTCTACTATACTAAAATTACGTGGTTACAAAAACAGATTGAAAACAAACGGAAAGTAAAGACTCCAAACGGTAACGTGTAAGAATGTGAATCAAAAAAGTCTTGAAAAGAGTTTATTAGGAGTAGCGGCAGTGGCGGAAAATTTGCTTAAAAAACAGCGCTGAAGCGCTGCCGCTTTTTCAGTGAAAAAAACAGCGGTGCCACCGCTTGCCTCTGGTGACAAAAAAAAGCAGCGGCGCTGCCGCTACTGAAAAAGTAGTAGCGCTAGTAGCGCCGCTGGTGAACAGCGCCGCTGTGCCCATCTACGAGCATCTATTCTTCCACGGTTTTGCTGTCTACACTAACCGCAGCATCCTACAACAGTACAAGATGTGATATGTTCAATAATTCAGTGCTTGCTATCCAGAGAACATATTTTGACATTTCTCAGCAAGCCAAACAAACTCCGCGAGCCGCAACTTATTTTCGTCCATTTATCACAACAAAGATTGAAGAAAGACTAGCTGTGACGTAACAGCGTGCAATTTCAATGCGTTGTAAAAGCTGCAAAGTGAACAGCTTTTCTCAAGAGTTTCCCAAAAAATTTTTATATTAAAATAGTTATAAAAATGCAACGATTTTCTAACTTTTGCGGTCGAGCGGAAGAGGAGGGGGAAAGGTGATTAATTATTTACTGGTCGCCACAGCAATTATAAAAATCTCCAAAGTAAAAACAAAAATATTAATACAAAAAAACAAAACAAAAAGACGATGCAGGGTATGTTGCAGGTTTTTTAGCTTCCATTACGAGCCGTCCCTGCCGCAAAACCTAGGTCAAAATAATCTTATTCCTTAATAAATATGATAAGAGCGTCATTTGTTTGACTGTGCCCATTATTTATAAAGTCCATGTAGCCATCTTTACTTTAACAGAGATGGGCAAGATCACCACCTTTTGGTGATCTTGAAGATCAAGATCAGATCATCACAAAAATGTAATCTTGAAGATCAAAGATCACATCATCCAAACACTGTGATCTTGAAGATCAAAATCTAGATCGTGATCTTGAAGATCAAGATCACTTTACCTTTAGTACTCAAAGAGAGGTAGCGGTGATGATGGAGGGGGGGAGGTAAGCTATAAATGTTAAATGCTGTATCAGTATTCACTATCCATGGGCAATGGCAGTGATGGTTTCACTAATAATGTATGACATTTGACACTGACAACTTTTTGTTGCTATTTTAGTAGTTTAAATAGTCACAAAAACCCTTTTAGATTACTTTTGCTAGTTTTGTATAACAACAACGAAATCGAAGAACAAAATCAAATCAAAAGTATCAAATCTTCATTAGGATTACTCGCTTAAATACCCTTTATGTGTGCCGCGAGCTTGCGGGGCCCAGCATCTCTGCTTTAAAACGCTACGGGCACACAATTTAACGTAACTACAGTGGCAGGCCATTGGCGATTAGTATTAGATTTGATTGACATGGGAATCGAACCCGGTCTCCTGCACAAGATTTGCCATTGAAGCCGGACGCGTCTGCCACTCGGACATTCCGCCGTCAAGAACAAAATCCTTTTTCATGACATTATATATTTTATGACATTGACATCGTAGATCATAAACAGTAAACTAAAAAAATTTTTTAGACTACATCCGCTCCTTCCATTAAACTCCTCTCCAGTTTAGACTCCATTTCGTGTCGGAGCCATGAAATAGCTTCAAAATATCACATAACCTGGTCTCGGCGATGCTTACCGTACGCGACATTTAAAAATAAAGAGATCTTGATCTTCAAGATTAAGATCACACAAAAAATGTGATCTTGAAGATCAAGATCAGATCACGATCTTGATCTTTAAGATCACGATCTGATCTTGAAGATCAAGATCGTGCCCATCTCTGTACGTTAATACAATAATCATCAAGATAGTTTAATCTTTTTTCACCTTGGGTAGGATTTTGTCGACAAACAATGATATAATCAACGGTTTGATCTTCTTGTACCAATAAAGGATAGCTGAGATGTCTCCAATAATATAAGTACAAGTTGAAAAACCTCCAAATCCTGCCCTAATGCGACTTAGGAAGAATCAAAAAGATGCAGATGATTTGCAAGCAAACTCGAATAATCGCCGTCAAATACAAAATGACAAGCTTTTATCGATTTTTAATTTCTATGACTACTACGTTTGAAGCATGTAGATGATTGTAGATATATTAAACTAACGGGATATAACTCTTTTTTAATTGGAAAATTGTTACAGAAATGTACTAAGATTTACCGGTAATCAAAAGTCAATATTGGTTATTGAAACAAAAAAATGAACATTTTTATTATTTTTCTCAAAATATATTTTCTCAAAAATGATTTACGAGGAAATGCAATTTTATACTGGAAAATAGGTTTTCAGGGAAATGTGCATTCGGCCAAATGTACATTCTGGCAAGTGTCAATTTTGGAAAATAGATTTTCGGGAAAATGTCCGTTTGGCCAAATGTACATTCTGGAAAGTGTACGTTCAGGAAAATGTTTTTCAGGCAAGTGTTTTTCAGGGAAATGTTTTTTCTGGGAGGTGTAAGGATACCTCATTTTTCTTGCTTTAGCACCACTGCTACTTACTGACAATGAATCACAAACAATAATAATACAGCAACACTAGTAGTATAAGGTGTACCAGAAATTAAATCGCAGACGTACAATTTTTACTTTCTTCTTGCTAATGTTATCCATTTTGCACTCTGGAACGATAAAACCAACCATCGCTAAAAAGGTTACGTCGTTTGATGAGGATGCAAAGTTCCTAAACATGAAACCGCTAAATCTTTTGTTGAAATATTTTCAGCTGAAAGGTTTTGGCCTATTTTACTGTAGAAGTAGAAAAGCCTTACCGGAGTCAGAAACATTACGAATCATTATAAATGAGTCAACATTTGGCACTGCAATAAGAATTTGGGCTGGAGTTGGCGAATTTCGAAGTAATACATCCAAACTAAATAAAAAAAAAAAAACGAAGGTAACTCGTGAATCATGGCCGCTCAATTCAGGCTGCTTAAGTTTCTATGCAGCCATGTATTTCTTTTTTGATTAAGCTATGCGTTTTTGTGTTCGAAGATATTATAACACAGGTTTTCCAACGAGCCATGCGGTTTATGTTTTGTGAAATTCTAACTGCCCCTTACCTACTTTGCCAGTTTGAAATTCATTTCAACCGGCCGATCGCTCGTTTTCTCGACCCCTTATTTCCACCTGAAATTATAATTAAACAACTATGCTAGCGTTGTGGTTACTATTATGGTAAAATACTAAAACTTTTAAAGCATTATTATCTGGTACGAGTAAAATCACTTTCGTTGTTTTTCAGAAAACTAAATCTTTTCTTGTTAGTCTAAATATCAATAATGGAGAACAACCTTATTTTTCTATGTAAGAACCAATAAATTTAGGTGGAGGGTGACGGTTTTTAAATGTTCACATTTTTTTACTTCATTTGTTCTTAAATGTTATTGGAGTGACACAAGCACATTTTTGCTTAATTAAAGATTGCTTTTTGTTATTGATCATGATTATCAAACAAAACAGTATAATCCAATGTCTATGATTGTTGAAACATGAATACGATTTTGTTACCATACGGTACTGTAAAATAGAAGGTACCATTTTTGTTGTTTTTTTAACAAGGCTTGTGTTTCTTTTGAATTAATTGATTTTATAAAAAATAGTGCCTAATGAAAAGTTAGTTGTGACCTTAAAGAAACTAAGAATCGTTCTCTTCAATGAAGAATAAAGAGCTGTTTTCTTCTCTTAAATGACCTGAAACAAAAAAACATGATTGCTCTGCAGTAATTGGCGTTGTTTTTTTTTAAATCCCATCAGTTAAACTATTCTCAAAATTGATCAGAATCAAAATTCCAAATAGGCTAAAATACCTGCAATATGGTGGAATTCGTTGTGACAGACAAGTCGTCTTTATAATTAATAATTTGTTTATTATAATAATTTGGATGGGCAAATGATTGAGTTTTAATACTAATCGTATTGAAGCTTTAGCGCGGAAAACCGCATTCTTTCAGAAGAGCTATATTAGCGCTGGAAATCGCCAGATTTTGGGTTTGGGTTTGCGTTCTGTATAAAGGGGCCTTTAGAATTGAAGACCAAAAATTCTCTTTGTTGTCTATACAGGCCAAGGCAACATAATGTATAAAAATATAATTTGCAATATTATTTTTAGCAGAATATATACATTTCCATAGCATATGTTTTCAGTTTTCGTTTCTTTTCAAACACGATAAGCAAAAGAATGGATTAATAGGAAACACGCAATATTTCCGAAAACATCAAGCAGTACAATACAATACGTTACATACGAGGATTAAAACTTTACAGATATCCGTTACAAACATGAGAAAATTTATCTGATGTCATCATTAATTTACTTAACGTTTAAGAGCCGTATTCACCAATGTAGATTGACTTTGACCAGCGAATCACCAATATTTTCTATTTTCTAAATTGCTGAACCTATTAGAAATGATTAAACTGAATTCGCAAGCGCTGATAATTTATCCTTGACTTAGGTAATAATTGAAGTAATTTCACCGGCCTGTTGGCAAACGGTGACACGTTTGTTTCTGGAGCTAGAGGTCTGAGCTTCAAATGTGTGACTGGTCAAATCGAAAACTGTGTTGCCTACAGCTCGCCATCGCTGCGACATTTCTTTGAATGGAGCCGGGTTGCCCGGGCGCAACAACGCAGATATGGGAACGCAAATTCGTTACACGATTCGGCGTGATACAGCGGGTATAATGAAAAGGTTGATTTGAAGTAATTTTTTTGGTCATTTTTGTACAAATTTTCCCGGTAAAATTTAGTTAATGCGAGGACAAAATTTAATCCATATTCCGCAATCCTGCATACGACTTTAATTGAATTCAAATATCTAACAAAAATGGTTTGCTGGAGCCCCTACTGATTTCTAAAGTGCATTCTGTTAGATTGGATTTTGTTATCCATCAATTCAGACACGGTTTTCAGTTGTTTATATGGACAACAATGGGTCAGTATTGCGCAGTAAACAATATTTTCCACTGTGCAATATAAATGGTTTAATATTTGGTACTTTCCAATAAAAGGTTCTGGGCTGGAATTGGCAAATTTCGCAGTAATACAACTAAGCTAAATATAAAAATATACAGCAGATAACTGGCGAAATGTCGCCGCTAAATTTAGGCTGCTTAATTTTCTACATAGCTCCCTATTTGTTTTTCGAAAGCAGTGCATTTTAATGTTCGAAGATGTCATAAAACAAGTTTTCCATTGAACCATGCAGTTTATGTCTTGTAATGAAAACTTGCATAATAGAACTCCGAAAGTGAACGTTTTTGGTGATGTGCTTGGAGGAACGCAGAGTACTTGTTTCAAACACCGACAAAAACACACGTCGCGCATTAACTACCACCCTTTACCGATCGGTGGCCTATTATCGGTAATAAAACGCTAGAATCGGCTTGGATTCCCGGTCGGGTCAAACCAATAACTGCAAAAATCAGTATCCACCACAGCTTTCCTCCTTGACGTTCAGCAATAAAAGAGACAGTGTGAAAAGTCGACAGTGTTTGTTTGGCAAGTGGGAAAGTTGCAGTTGGAATTGAAGACCAAAAACTCCCTTCGTTATTTATACAGGCCAAGGCGCAATAATATATAAAGATATACTTTGCAAAATTGCATTCAGCAGAATATATACATTTTCATAGCATGTGTTTTTTTAATTTTTGTTGTATATCAACCCTTATAAACAGAGGAATGAATTAATAGGAAACACGCAATATTTCCGAAAACATCAAGCAACACAATACAATACGTTGTGATTAGTTTGACAAGCAACAGATTTATACACGAGGTATAAAACTTTACAGATATCCGTTACAAACATGAGAAAATTTATCTGACGTCATCATAGATTAACTTAACGTTTAAGGGCCGTATGCACCAATGTAGATTGACTTTGATCAGCGAATCATCAATATTCTCTATTTTTTAAATCGCTGAACCTATTAAAATGAATAAACTGAATTCGCAAGCGCAGATAATTTATCCTTGATTTACGTAATAATTGAAGTAATTTCACCGGCCTGTTGGACGAGCAGTGACGCGTTCGTGTCTAGAGCGGGAGGTCTGAGCTTCAAATGTATGACTGGTCAAATCGAACACTGTGTTACCAGTGGCTCGCCACCGCTGCGAAATTTTTTCGAAATGAGCTGTGTTTTCCCGGATCAATAACGTAGAGTTGGATCCCGCAAATACGTTGCACGATTCGGCGTGACGCAGCGGGTATAATAAAAAAATTGATTTGAAGTAATTTCCCGGTCATTTTTGTACAAATTTTCCCGGTAAAATTTTATTAATCCGAGGACAAAATTTAATCCATATTCCGCAATCTGCATACGACTTTAATTGAATTCAAATATCTAACAAAAATGGTTTGCTGAAGCCCCTACTAATTTCCAATCAGTTAGATTAGATTTCGTTGTCCATCGATTCATCACAGCGTTCAGTTGTTCATTTGGACACCAGAGTTGTTAGGATTGTGCGTTGCTCGTTGCTTCAACGCAATTATTTGAGCACTCTGGTTACACATGTTGAAAAGTTTTAAAGTCTTACAAGCTTAAAAACTTTCAACTGACTACAAGACTCTACGTTTGTATTGGATTTCAATAGATGTCTGCTCCCGAGTAAAAAAGTTTTTGGAACACCTAAATCTTGACTTTCAACTCGAACTTCCAAGAAAAAAGAGAGACTGAATCATATCAGTGTTTTCTGTAACATCACATGGCCTATTCAATTTTGGCAAAACCTTCCCTTTTTCTAGAAATTTGAACTACAGGAGAACAAATCTGAGGTTTCCAAAACTTTTTTTGAGAATGTCTTTTTGTACGAGTTAAATATCTTTGCAACTGCAGCGATAAAATGAAAACAAAACTTTTAAAAATTGAGTTTTGATTTTAGCTTCTGTAAACTACCGAAATTGGCTGAATGCTTGACCCTCTTTAATTAATCTTTTTTGGCAACCTAATTTTGCGGCAGTGATAAATTATAGAAAAACCGGCGCTTTAAGAGTATTTTTCAGCTACCTGTCTGCAGGCAAGTGACAATTTACAAAACCGTGAATTGGTTTCTCTTGCGTTGACTAATTATTTAATTGCGTTCCGGCAACACTGTCTTCAATTTAACACGTTTCTTTGGAGAGAAGTCAAAAACATTGATGGCAATAGTTTGCTACCGTATATTTATTCTTTTTCTACTAACTTGCAATTCTAGCTCTAAAACAATTTTTCTACCATAGATTAAAATTGATTTTTAAACAAAACCAACTATGATATCCCGAGAAAAAATCCATTAGTGACTATAGCTGAAAAACATTCTAAAAGCGTCGTTTTTTTATATTTTATCCCAGCTGCAATATTTGGTTCCCAAACAATAAAAATATAGGAGGTGAAAGGCAAACCAATTCGGTATATAGTTTACAGTAGCTAAAATCAAAACACAATTTTTGAAATTTTTTGTTTAAATTTTATGAATGCGGTTGCAACGATATTTAGCGAATGCAAAAACTCATTTTTTGAGAAGTGTTTTTGGAAACCCTAAATTTGTTCTCTTGGTTCGAATTTTCAGCAAAAGAGGAGGTTTTGCCAAATTTGGATTGGTCACGTGATGTGACTGGAAGGATTTTCTCTTTTTCCCTAGAAGTTCTGGCTGAAAGAATAGATTCAGGGTTTCCAAAAACTGTTTTAGGAGGATATCTCTTTGTGTTTGTTGAATATCTTTGCAACTATAGCCCAAAAATGAGAACAAAAATTTTTTTAATTATATTTAAATCATAGCTATTGTAAACTAACGGAATTGGCTAAATGCTTCACCCCCTCAAAAACATGTAATTTAGCAAAATTGCTTCATTGTAACTTTATTGGAGCCGGAATGAATTTTTATTTTATGTTGTAGAAGTTGTGAGCCAGAATCGAATGAAAGATATAGCAGAAGTCGTATTCTGACTTCATAATAAAGCACAAGCTGAAGCCAGAGCCAGAACCTATTGATTTTGCTTTGATTTTGCAATATGCAACTTAGGCGCGGAGTGTGATATTTTCAAACTTCGAGTCCATTCCTAATCGTAAAACAAGAATTTAATTCGGCTCTTGGAGAACCAGAAGAGTCGTCCAAAAACCAACTTCAGTCCGAATATCAAGTTATATACACTCTTTTTTTTATTAGAACAATTTTATAAAAAGACCAGATTTATTTTTGCTCAAAATTCAACAAGTTAAGAACATTGCCAGCCTCAGCAGGAACAAATTAAAAAGAATTGGAAAAAGAATAAATTTCAAATAAAAAAGTAAATAAATTCTGTACTGATTCAAACTGAATAAATTTTAGTAATTTTCCAATCTATTTTCCAAATTCGAATTTACCAATTTACTAGCAAAGTTACAACGATATCCGAAATCATAGAGTGCTGTTGCACACTACGCAGACAACTCAGAAAATTTTTGGCAATTGTCCAAGTCGAAAAAAGCTTGCTTTTTCACTTTTGCAATTTTACGGTACTGCAAAAGCATCAAAAAAAGCGTTTTTCAAGAAGATAGAGCATAGAGTTTTACAAGCATGGTCACTACAATTGACATCAATGCTCTCAAAATCTAAAAACAAATTAAGAACAAATGAGGCTGAAAATTAGCAACAAATTACGAACAATCAGCCTCAGCTCAAAATTTATTTGTTCTTGCATAAAAAAGAAAGTACTGGAAAACAACCATCACAGTACAAACACAAAGCAGCATATTGCAAGCAGTTTGAAAACGCATATTAGAACTTTTTATGGCGTTTTCATTACACTAGCGGGAAAAGCCGAAATAGAAATATTTGTTTTGGTCAGTGCGTCGTTTTCACAGCGATCTGGTTGCATGATCTGAGTTCAACCTGCACCCTGGTCACCAGAGGTGGAATCCTCGAGGACGTTCTTCGCCTCGAGGACACATTTTGAAGTCCTTGGCCTTGGCCTCAAAGCCTCAAAGCCTCAAATCCTCGAAAATGGCCCTGTCCTTGGCTCGAGAACAGCACTATTTTTTAAGTTGTTAAAAGTTTGTGGAGCGCCTAAAAATTTTTTTGGAAAACGGTATTCTCTGAAGATCGCCAGAAAAAAAATTTTGAAGACCTTTTTTTTGGAGAGCACTTGCGCTTGTGTCCTTGGTCCTTGGCCTCGAGCATTCCTGTCCTTGGCCTTAGAGGGTCTGTCCTCGGTAGGGCTGTTGTTGGCCTTGGCCTCGGATTTTTTTGTGTTCTTGGCCTTGGCCTCGAGCCTTGTGTCCTCGACTCCACCTCTGCTGGTCACGTTGTTTCGTCATGAAATAGGACGGTAACTGCGATGATTATTCCTGCTTGGTGGCTTCAAACAAGTGGCAAATTTAATGGACAAGAATTTCAATGAATCTGCACGAACACATGACCTCTAGAAACTCCTCTAAGCAGGTACGGATCCCTTTCAAACATGAAGTACAGTACTTATTGCAATGAAAAGTGTACGTATCATCAAATAGTTAGCGTCTGGCGCTATTTGGTGACAAGAAGATGATGTATATGCAACTACAACAATGCAAGCTGATGGATAGTTGGCACATTATTTTTACAATACTGCGTATACTTTAATCAAAATGTTCAACTTGTTTATCTTTTCGAAACTTTTCGTCTGAAACGATTTCATTGATTACGTCTTCGAAGAAATAAACATTCTGATTAAACCAAGACTCAACAAGTTCAGTACCATCAACCGGTTTTTTGATGGCGATAACTCAGTCGGTAAAGCATAGGGTTAGTGATCGAAAGATTGCTGGTCCGGGTTTGATTCCCAATCTGGCAATGCGTCATTGTGTACTTAGAAAAGACGCTTTAGGCTTATTACCCATTGGGGTCAAGCAGTCTACCCGCTGTGGTGGCCCAGCCTGACGAACGACTTGCAAACAGAACGCGAACAAGGGTGCTCTGCAATGGTGTGGTTGGCCAGACGCAGAGTGTCTCGTTCATACTATCCAAGTTTTAAAATCCAGGCTACTATGTATATCCTGCATCTACCCGTCTTTGGTTTAACACGGACAAGACTAAATGCTGTAACAGGAATGGCGTGTCTTCAGCAGCCGGTAGCTTTGGGATTATTATGAACCGCAGGGTGCCTCAAATGTCAACTTGATGTTTTTGCACGATTTTATTATTGTACAAATGGGAAAACGTTTTGAAAAAAAACATTTTATTGTGTTTTAGAGCCTGTTTTTAAATTCGAGTCTATTTTGACTCAGAACTGCAAACAGCGCAAAGGGATGAATTTGCACTTATTACGATACACTTGTCTTGATATATCGGTGCATAGTGTTCAATAGTTGCTCTCAGTTCATTGATTGTCCCAGCGATTTCACAAAGTAGATAAGTAAAAATCTAAAGCTCCAAAATCTTGGGAGCGGATTTGAGAGGACATTTATGCTGTAGATAGGACAATCAAACATCGCTATCGCGATTTCAAATTTTTTCTTAGTCAGAGTCTGCCGAACTAATGGAATAGACGTAGTCGTTTTGTTGAATATCCTACCTCAATCACCAGAGCTCAAACCGAAACTTTGTTCTTATGGCATAATTAAAAAAAAATTATTCTACCCTGTGAAACCGGCATTATTTATTTAAACTTTTCTTCAACATTAGTCAATATTGAAAGACTTTAGTGCCTCAAGTAATGAGCTAATTGCTTCATATCAACATATCTCATCACGCCAGTGGTAAAGCCAGGCCAGGGTTTCCTCCGTTCTCGTTTTCGGGTCAGACACCTGGCAGTGTTGGTCAAAACATAACGTAACAGAAAGTGCTCCGTAGTTAGGTCTTCTTCGTCGCAGCCTCAGGTTTGTTCTTGTTATTGCTATCGCTCAGATTGCAGATTCGGACAAGACTAGCATCGTATTAAAGCAAAATGGAACGATTTTTGAAACCACTAAAAAGCGGCACAATTTTTTTAATTGATGAAGCACAGCGCAAGTTTTGCATTGAGCAAATGAGCTATTAGATTAAGTTGACGCGCAATGCAAATTTTGCATTTAAAAAATATAAAAATATAAAATTACAAGTGCACAAAGTAAATTCCCCGTTTTTGTGATTTTGGGTAGAAAAGAAGGAGATTATTTGCTTAGAAATTTTGCATACTGATAATATTAGAAAAGCAACGCAATTAATGCGCAACAAGTTTTGAAGACATTTTTCCGCAACACAACTTCCTCAATGTCTTAAAAAAATTAAAGCGCAACACAACTTCCTCCACTTTGAAGACTGTAAAAGTTGCGCTTTGCGGTATTGAATGGCGCTTTGCCCAATTACATCAGATTTTGCTTTGAGCGACATTATTTTGAGCTTGCTGAAAAGGCTAAATAAAGTCTACCCATTCAACTTTTTAGGGCGACAGCAGTGGATCTACTATATGATCTATATTGTTACAGTACATTAGTGTCAAATTTTGGATCATTTTTACAGTTGCCGTTATTTATTGTTTCGCCAGATCGATAATACAATTAAGATATCGCACATTAAGCATAACAATCAGGCCAGGAGGAACCAAAGGAACTTGGAAGTTTTTTAATCGAGATGCCCCCTGACTAAATTCGTTCAAGCATTGCGAAGAGAAAACAGCCAGAAAGCAAAGCAATACAGTGAGCAAAAAATTATTATATAAAAAAAAAAAGAAGAAGAAACAAGCAGCGAACAGAAAGCAAGAAGCGGATAGAAAACAAGTGACAGCCATTATTTAATTATAGACACACGTTGAGGGATAATGCATAATAGCTCGTATGATGAACGAAACTAAAACAATCGAATTGAAGCGCTATAACGATCAATGTAGGCAGCACAGCACTATTAACTATCAATGTGGGCAGCACAGCACTATGTCAGACAAAATTGTGTTTAGAAAAGAACAGCGACGGAAATAATACACTGGTAACATATATTGTAAATTGACGAAAACAAAACAAAAAAAGAAAGAGTTATTGACATATGACTGAGAAACAAATTAGGTTTCAACATAATTACTAATTAATCTTCTTTTAAACCGTTTTTTGAATGAATGCAACTTAAACGATTGATTGAACTATCTACGTTTTCCCATAATTTTGCACTAGGGTGTGACAAAAAAACTTTTTTTTGATTTTTTTAAGTCTCAGGTGTTTAAAAGGTGTCTTTTGGAGTAAAATTACCTCAAAAAATTTCATTAAATTTTGTTGATATTTAATATATGCTTAATCCCCCAATTTTGACGCTCCCACCCGAAATCAAAAAAATGCGATATCTTGTGAACCAGTTGAGCTAGAGACTTCATTCAATGACCAAACGATGCAGAAATGATGGTTTTCTAGCTATGTTAAATACATTTTGTTTACGTATCTAGTCAAATTTTTGAGTTATATTGAAAAAAATTTCTTTTTCAATGAAAAATGATACCACGTTACAATACTTAAAAGACTTCAAATAACATGTTTCAGAAATAAATTTAACGCATTAGAACTAATCTTGCAATTCACCATCAACCATTTCAATGGTAAAGTACGTAATGTGTATGCACTATAGGCAAACAAAAAAAAGCTTATCAAGTTTCTGATTGATTTGGAATATTTTAATGTCACAACATTTTTCATTCAAAGTGGATTTCGCAATGTAATGTCATCTACTAAGTTTGTCTTCAGTAGCGTAGATTTTTGCTTGTCTGGAATTTTTCTTCGCAGCATGGTTCCCCTTAGTATAAATGAGATATTTCGTTTGGGGTTGTGGTTAATTTATTGCGACAGGTTTTAGCCAGCAATATGGCTCTTTCTACAGAATCTTTAACGACCTGCATTTTACTCAGAGCTTTCTTTGAAAAGTTGCAATTGGAATCGTTTTCTCATTGCAAAGCTTGTACTTCCAAAAAGTTGGTGCTGTTTCGATTTTTGTCAGAATCAGAAACGAATTTGGCCCAAAAAGGTTTTTTGGTTTTTGTACATTTTTTGAGCTCTGGGGTCACCACTTTGCCTGATTTATGAGGAGCGAAACTGGATTTCGGTTTGCGTCGCAACATTTCCTTTCTTCATTGATCTTTTTCGTTGACAGTAAACTGCTTCGAAATAAAAAGCCCAAAATGCCATTTCTTTGCTGAGGTACAACAGATGAGCATCAAGACGATTCAGAGCTGTTGTTATAAAACCATCAAAAAACGGAGCAAGGTTCGATTTGCCCTTCCCGCTTCTGAGTTGGTGGAAAAAACCGAGATCATTGACTGTAGCTTCAAAAGGAAGTGGACACTGATAATACTGGCCATTTTATTATGGATTTTTGCAATTTTTGAATTTTTGTGCAATTAATCAAATTTTGCGGGTGAATTTAGCAGAAACTTGTCATAATACGTTGCTAGAATGGCTTGTTATACATTATGCTTAAGTTTGCTACAGTTTTGTAATAATTTTTTTCCAGAAATCAGTGAAAATAATTATTTTTAGGGACTTTCTTTATTTGCCACTATTTATTGTTAGCTTAAGTTTCTTTGTTCCAATAGAATTGGTGGCGTTTCAAGTCTACTTTTAATGTTTTTTGCGGGTTTGTTTATTCATTATGTTTAACCGATGTTTCAGATTCAATTGTAACCAATTGTTAGTGAAAGCTTTGCCTGAATTTGTAGAATAGTTGGTTGTTTTTAAAAATGGGTAAAACTAGTGATTTCAGCCTCCGAAAAATCGGCCAAATAACAGTTTTACTGCAGCATTCTGATATGAGACAAAAAGAAATTACTCAGAAATTTAATGTATCACCCCAAAGTGTAAGTTCAATTAAAAAAAAGTTGGAAAGAGGCCTATCCCTACAAAATGGAAAGATTGGAATATGTGGTAAGAAGAGAAAAACTACAGCAAGATTGGATCGAAAGATAAAAAATATGGCACTTAAGGACAGAAGAACCACATGTAAAAGAATTTCAAGTAATCTAGCTGAAGAAAGAATTATACAAAGCCGGCGAACAGTTAATAGGAGGCTTCTGGAATGTGGTTTAAAGGCCTACCGTCCAAGAAAAAAAACACGCCCAACTCCAAAATGGTGAATGCCAGGTTAGACTGGGAAAAACAGCACAAGCACTGGACTGAAGATGACTGGGCGAAGGTAATTGTGTATTTATTCACTTGTTTAAGTTGTAGTAACTTTTCAGCATTTAGTTGTTGAGCTTTTGTTCATGAAAATTCATTTCATTCAAAAATTTTTGAAAGTTGCAGCAAATATTAATATCTTTTATTTTGTTTTTTACTATTTCGATTTTTTAGCGACAATTATTACCAACGTTCCAACTTTTACTAGTGGTCTAAAAGTTTATTTTTTTACAGGTGTTTTTTTTGATGAAAGTACAATAACTATACTTGATGACAAAGTGCAGACAGTTCGTAGAAGGAAAGGTGAAGAATTTGATCCACATTGTTTTAAAAAAACGGTCAAATTTCAACAGAAAATCATGGTTTGGGGTGCCATTTCTGTCCGCGGAACAAGTCGTTTACACATTGTAAGCGGTTCGATGAATGCTCAGAAGTACATTTCAGTACTACAGACACGTTTGCTACCACAAATTAAAGACTGGCAATGTGAAAGTGACTGGATTTTCCAGCAGGACAGTGCACCATGTCACACAGCAAAGGCAGTAAAGTCGTGGATTGCTAAGAACAACGTACAAGTTCTACCTGGGCTGGAAACTCACCAGATATGAACCCAATTGAGAACTTGTTGGAGTTACTAAAAGAAGAAATTTATTCAGTGCCTATAACCACAAAGACTGCCTTGATTGAACGCTTGATTCATGTTTGGTTTCATTCAGAGAAAATCAAGAACCGTGGCAAAATATGATAACAAGTATGCCTCGAAGGGTTAAGGCACTGATAAAGGCAAAAGGAGGACAAACAAAGTATGAGTATTCTCTTCAGATTGTTTCCGGTTGTTGTATGGTTGTATTTGCGCCGAAAGTGGGTTGTGTTGCCAATAAATCACGATGCATTGGTTGTTAATTTCAATCTAATGTCAAAAACTTGAATTTTTTAAAAAACCCATAATAAAATGGCCAGTACCAAAGCTTGTACTTCCAAAAAGTTGGTGCTGTTTCGATTTTTGCCGGAATCAGAAACGAATTTGGCCCAAATAGGTTTTTCGTTTTTGTACATTTTTCGAGCTCTGGGGTCACCACTTTGCCTGATTTATGAGGAGCGAAACTGGATTTCGGTTTGCGTCGCAACATTTCCTTTCTTCACTGATCTTTTTCGTTAACAGTAAACTGCTTCGAAATAAAAAGCCCAAAATGCCATTTCTTTGCTGAGGTACCACAGATGAGCATCAAGACGATTCATAGCTGCTGCTATAAAACCATCGAAAAACGGAGCAAGGTTCGATTTGCCCTTCCCGCTTCTGAGTTGGTGGAAAAAACCGAGATCATTGACTGTAGCTTCAAAAGGAAGTGGACACTGAATCCACGGTTTGACACAAAATATTGTTAGGAACAGGGCTTAATATCTATGCTGTTCAATCTCGAAGTTACTTTTAAACATTCCAATTTTACGAAGTTGGGCCGAGTGCATAGCAATTTTTTGTTCATAGATTGATTATTTTAGCCATCCATCTTGTGTTGCTAAAGCAACCAATAGTCCTAATATGAGGTGTAGGTACAATGCTTGGATATGAATTCAATAATACAACAAAATCAACAACATGATGGTAAAAGATCACAAACCGGGAGCTAATTCAACGAGGTTTGTTATTGTTGAATTCATATATCCCAGCATTGTGCCTACACCTCCTATCAGGACTATTGGTTGCATTAGCAACTCAAGATGGAAGGCTAAATAAATCTATCTATGAACAAAAAATTGCTATGCACTCGGCCCAGCTTCGTAAAATTATATATATATATTTTTTATGTATATTTTTTTATGTATATTTTTTTATATATATTTTTTGTTATGTAAAATTATATTTTTTTTTATGTATATATATATTTTTTTCAGCAACAGCAATAAAAGCACCAAAGTGATCACTCAAATCCGTAAGTAATACCTCGCTTGCAGAGGTGGGCAGCGCAAGTCATAAAAGTTGCGTCTTAAGCGTACGCGCAACTACTGTGAAAATCTTGTGCCGCAAGCGTTTCCGCAAGCCCCAAAAAACAATTGCGCAGCAAGCGCAACTGCAAGCGCAAGTGTGATGTCTTGAAAAGTATAATTCTAATTGACTCACGGCTCAAACCTCATTAGGTTACGGTACAAAACCAATATTTAAAACAAATTACGCACTCTACCAAATTAGTAAACAAAAAATTATTGATTCCATTAAAGAAAAAAGCATTTGAAAATGAGCATCGCTTAGCACCTTTGGGCAAAGAATGTCTTTATACCTAACAAAAAAAACAACCTTTAACACCCGCACTTAAAGGAACCGAGGTGTTAAAAAATTCCACTAATGAAATCTGCATGTAGTAATTAGCGAATGACTTTGGAGTCATTGTTTTTTCTAGTGGCTCGTCAAGGAAATCGTTTACAAGCTTCGATATATATTTTGACCTTCTGAAGCAATTGACATCACTTTCTGACGAATGGAGCATGCAAAAAAATCATCATGTTTACTCCTGTTTGCAATATCTTTCAAGTTTTTCCGGACTAGCCAAAAACTTGTAACTGTAATAGTAAGTAATAGTTTTTGTTGTTTCTTGTTTTTGAATTAGGGTAAAAAAGTCAGACTGTTGCAAATATAACGCGTTTAAAGCCCAAAGCTAGTTTAAGCTTTTTAAGAAACAAGTAGCGTATTTCTAGACAGACAATTACAAAAATCAATTTTCGGTTTAAAATTTGATTTTACAACCATTTTAAATTTACTCAATTAGAAATTTTTCATTTTAGAGAGAAACGTTTTAGCGAAAGAAGACCCCTGCAGTAAATACAATAAAAGCATAGCAAGCAGTATACGAATAGAATTTTTCATAACGAGGCTTTTATAAACTTATATCTTGTCATAGACAAAGGAGTCGGCAGAAATTTTTTTAGGAGGGGGGCAATAAGAATAGAGCCAGTATTAAGTACAAAAAATAGAATAGAAAAAATTTTTGAAATTTGGGATGTTTAAGAGAGAGTGTATGAAAATCCAAGGGGAGGAGAGTATGGCCCACCTATGGTGTATGGTCACAGACGTAGCCAAGAGGATGGCAAGAAGCCCGCCTCCCTCAAATTGAAACGCCACCAATAAAAAAAATAATAACAACAAAGCCTTATGTTATTTTCAGCTTCAGTTTCTTTGAACATTTTCGCGTACAACAGTATTCGTGTACAACTGACTAATATTAGTATTGACGAGAGGTGGCCTGGGTCCCCTCAAATTAAATTTTTGCCATTCAGTTTAAATGCATAATCCGGGAGAAATTCAAGGTGTTTGTCCTAAAAGTTGCAACCTCAGGCCCTTATCTAATCACGTTGTGAACTTAATGCAATAACATGACTACTTAGTAACCAATTATTGAACCAATTTCAAATAACAATCCATTTTCACGTTGCCACTTTTTACGCAACCAAATAGCATACTTTGCGCAAAAAAATTAGCTTGGAAAAATGCTTATTGAACAAATTATTTATTTTGAATTGAGGGGGCCTGAGTCAAGGCCACCTAGAAAGAGAAGGCCTTTCGCGTGCTTTCGTTCGAGCGCGTGACGTCACAGCAAATAGTTACACTTTCGTCGTCTCGCGATAGCAATGATGCGACATACGGTCGCCTACTTGCGCAAAAGCAAAGCAAAAACAAGACTTGTTAGAAAATGTATTAACTTCGCATAGCAGTAAAACGAAAGGATGCACAAAAATACTTTTTAACATAACGCATCAACGTAAAAGTGAATCATTAAAGTGTGACATGATTTTCAACATTGAGTCTAAGAAAACAAGTAGTATTTGCAAAAAGTCATTTGTACACTTGTTTACGCTTAAAAGTCAAACCAAAAACTTCTATAAGTGAATACGGCCGCTAAAAAACACCTTAAATCACATTTTATATCCACGCAGGGTCTACACTTTTCGAGTAGGAAGAAAAGAATACAAATCTACGCAAAATTTATGCTATAGAAGATTAGACGTATTACGGTATTTGAGAAGATACAGTAGTCATAAATTGTGAAACCTCACGTATCGTATGTTTGCGTCAACTATATTAAACAAAAAATATTTCAAGGCCAATGTTAAGGATTTGATTTACAGCGTCTACTCGCAAATCGTAATACGCTTGTTATAACCAATTTGAAAATTTAATCCAATGCAATCCAAATTGGTCCAGTAAGCGGTAAGCGGTTTCTAAAAAACGCAAACAATAAATACCATATTATGTGAAACACAAAACTTGCGGACGCATAAAATATTACCCAAAGCAAGTACGACACGTAGCATTTTAAACTGTAAATAAAGTTTAGCTCAAGCCAATTAAACAAATAGTATTTAACGGTAACATTTACATAATCAGTAGTAATTTAGCATTAACATTCAGTAGTAATTCAGTATGGAGAATCCAAATGCAATAACTATTAATTAACTCACCGATGAGTATCCGGATGTAGTCGCTGAATCCAATTTAAAATATTCTGGTTTTGCTACTGAAACTTGGTTGTCAAATCACGCAAGAGAGAGAGGGAAGAGAAAGGCCTGAAAGTATGAAAGACACCATGGTCTCAACTGCTTGCTGTCCAAGGGGTGCCAAATCGGCAGACTAATGCAAACGGCTCTGAAATTGCCGTGCAATAGAAGCTCCAAAATTGAGCTCTATAGGCTCTGGGAAGGACAATTTCTCAGTCCAAAAAAAAAAAAATAGGACAGCAAATGCTGATTTGCTATTGGGTCTTTTTGCCTGCTTCTCTGGAGATCTAAAATGACTTCCTCTCTCGATGGCTCTAAAATCCTGAGTGATTTGGCATCACAAGCTCGCAGCTTGCAAGACCAACAAATTTGCATACTATTTTACATAATAAAGGAATAAACAAGTGATAAGCAACCGGATTTGAAAAGCAGCTAGAAGTCAAATAGTGTGCTTTGTACAAATTAAATTGTCCAAATTTGGCAATGATTACGTGTATAAAATAAGGTAGTGACTATTTCACCGAAAATTTTCAACTTAAAGAGAATAAAACGAGAATGAGAAATATTCATCCGCGCTTTTTTTATTTGCTTTTTTAGGGGTTAAGATTAGGGTTTAGGTTAGGGTTTGATTTGGGAATAGTTTTAGAGTAAGCATTTGAGTTTGTGTTAGATTTGAGTCAAAATTAATAAAAAACTAGATAAAAATTTCCGGTGAAATAAAGCCTTCCATAAAATAAACGAGTAAACCAAGGTACATAAAACAACGCGCATAAATGACCAATAAATGAGTCCGAATTTCAATCTTGAAAAAAACAGAGAAAGCGGCGCTACAGCCACAGCAAAATTGTAAAACTATCAGTGAGGAATTTATACCAACGTTTGAAGTTTCCTACGCTTACTCGTTTTCATGCTTTAATCGTATCTTTCTTTAAAAAACAGAAGTTATTCAGCAAAATGTTAGAACAAATAAAAGCAACCATTTTTGTCACATAAACTGGTTTATGGTTGTTTAAGCATCATGCATTGCGCAAAATCAGTAGATCTTCATATTTATATGATAAATACAAGGTGGGCAAAAAGTAGATACACTCATACAGTTACTAAAAGTGGGGGTTTGGTTTAGATCATAACCACTGGTTTACAGTGCTCAATTGCTTTTACAGTGTATCATCAAGCACTTTTTAAAGCATAGGCTTATAATAGTTGATTAAAAAACTGTGTTTTGATTCACCCTGTTGGTTAAGGTACTTAGAACAACTATATTAAAAAAACTACTGCACTAAAATTGTATCATAACTGTAAGTATATATAACCTACCGGTGCCTAATTTTATACCACCGTGTACCAGTATATCGCTAAATATTTTACTTCACATGGTGTATATACTTGTAATCCTCAACAGTAGAAATGAATATTAACTGTACAGCTGCGACCATTATGCCTTGATAACTTCTACATTCACGGTACCGGTACAAACACCATCTACACTGCTACACGACAGGACAAGCTGCATTAACTCTTATTTCTGTAACAGCAGTAGCTTCTAAGGCAGTCTTGAAAGGTAGGTTACAAGCTAACGTTACATTAACAAAATTTTCACAAAAGTCTATACACACTACACAGTACAAACCTTTAATCTTTTTTGCAGTTTCCCAAGCTACTACTTTCTATCGTTTTACTACTCAGTTCTGCCGAGCTATGCGCTTTTGGGTTTCTCGCTTTTGCCTAATGTGTATTGACTAGTGAATCTATCTGTCACTACATCGAGTGACGTCATATCGCACGCGAAAGGCCTTCTCTCTTTAGGTGGCCTTGCCTGAGTCCCCTGGTTGTAGATGCACTCCTAAAACTGGTTATTTTAATGACAACACGAAAATCTCCAAAGGTACTCAAGTAATTATTTACTGCTAAAAATATTACAGGAGGCAGTCTACTTTGCAATGCTTCGTCCACCTGGGCCAAGTCACACACAAAATTTAACTCCAAAATTCAAGATTTTAAACGTTTTTGAACTTGATCTGTAAGTAAAATGAAGACTCAACAATTTGATGTTTTCAATTGGCTTTCGAATCCTAAAAACTTAGTTATTTCAAATGGGTCTAAAAACGTGCAAAACGTGATCCAAATAGCATTCAAACGGCTATTTTTTCTAAAAAAAAATATAAAATTTGCCCAGCGGCTACCCCTAGACCCCCCCCTTCTGTGATGCATTTGGGTTAAACTGGTTTGCTCACCACGTCTCCCAATTTAAACAGGTCTAGAAATCTTTTTAACTTTTGGTTCAAGTCCTTTTTCTTTTGCAAAATCTAGGTTACATGCCAGCCCTGGCCCTGGCTTCTGATCTTCCATTCTACGGTATCTTTGTTCCATAAAAAGTCCCTCTTTTCGTAAAATTTTGATGACGTCATTGCGTGTGATTTGCAATTTGGCCTTCCTTGCCAGTTACAAATCCTGGTTTCGCCTTTGTAGCCTATCACGTAAATGCTTTTTTAAACTTTAATTACATTTCATTAAAAAACAATTATTCCTAATCGTATTTGAATTGCGCTTGCGCGATTGCGCTCAATATTGCTAAAATACTTGCGGCGCAAGCCTCAGCTTAACCGTTTGAAAATAATTGCGGCGCAAGCGCTATCGCAAGTAAAATACTTCTGCCCACCTCTGCCCACTTGTACAAACATGCCTACTATTATTATCACTACCGTAAAAATGGTCAAGAAGAGTTTTGGAATGAGGGGTCATTCGCGTATCACGTAAATCAAGCACGTATACTTGCATAATGAGTTGATCATGTAATGGACATGGTTTTTTACGCTATTGCTTGCATTTGCTCTCATTAAATCTATGTTATAATCGCCCAATGCATAGAAAGGCATTTTTCAGCGTTAAATTGGCAAAATATGTCGCAAAGAATAAAAGAGAAAAGTTCATAGGTGTTGATTAGATTACTAGGATGCCTGTTTATTACACCTATTGGAGCTGGACCAGTCTTGGTTAGAACTTCTATCCATAGGTCTTCAACATTGGCCACGTCTAGATTGATATTACGTTTTACTTTATAAGTGATTGCTTTTTTGATATAAAACCCAACACCTCCTAATTTGGACGAGCTTTCGCAATGCACAAACTCATAACCTTCTAGGTCAATATTGGTTAGACTTTGGTTAGGCTACAATTTTGTTTCAGTTAGTGGTACTATATCGGGTAATTTTAGAAGTTCCGTGAGAATCATTAAAAGTTGGTCAAATTTTTTTTGAATATTTCTAACGTTGAAATGCATTATCAACTAGTCTTGTTTACTTAGGGTTCTATTCAATGAATTAATGTCAAAGTAGGCGTATTTGTTAGAGAAATCTGCTTTAGTAGCATTATCAGCAACAACGGCGGCGCCGCTAGTAATTCGGTCGTCTTTTGTATTGAATTTGCTATGAGTAACAAGAATTTGAGTTTGTCTAGATCTGCAAGGTAAACATTTCTTTTCATTGCGATAAGTTACGGCGTTATTAAAGAAGCAAGATTTGTGAAGATTTGCCGACATGATGTTACATTTGGACAGTCGCTGCCACACACGCTTTTAGTACACTCAACACATAAAGCTGGAGTGGTCATTGGGTCTGATAAGAAAACACAACAAGAAGCGTAGCCAGGGAAAGGGCAGGGGGGGGCTGTAACCCTTCCCCCATTGGCATGTCGACCAAAATGCCGAATGAGAAAAACACTACGTTTTTAGCACTTTTGAGACTTTTAAATGCGCTGCAGTGGACTAAATAGTGATTTAAAACATTGTTTGAAACATATACAGTATTTAGGGGGGGGGCTAATTTGTTAAAAATGAAACTAACAAATAAATGAAAACTTTGAAAAATGGTCAAAAATACGGAATCAAATTTGATCGCAAGGGTGAAAACGCTAAACATAGGTGTCATCAACAAATATACTCTAAATTAAGGAATAGGGGGGGGGCTGTTCAATATTAGTTAATTATCAATCATTTCTCTCAAATCTCTTTTCATTAGCCTCCCCCCCCCCCCAATTATTTTCCTCTATAAACTGTATACGAAATAGATTACTCCGTGTGAGTTTTATTGAACTATTCGATTTTATAATTTACCACAATCTAGACAAGACAACTAAAATTTTACCATTAGCCACCTCCCAAATAGCCCAGTTATGCAACCACTTTAACAGATTTGCACTGCCAATTTCTAAGCCACGTTTCAAAAGCATTATTTTGTTATCAATATAGTCCTAAAATTAGGTTATTTTTGCAAAAAAATGAAAAATTTTCGAAGGCTGGGGGCTCCGCCCCCAGACCCCTAAAACAGCCCCCCCCCCCATTGCGAATTTTTGGCTACACGCCTGAGCGCAACATCACACAAACATGAACAGTACAGTTAAGACGATCTTAATTAATTTTAAGAGGTACGTAGTCAAGTTTTTTAAAGTCAATGTCAATATTGTGCTTGAAAAGATCGTCCGGGCTAGTGACGGTTATCCATTCACAGATGCCCTCATCCTTATCATCATTATTCAAATCACCGTTTTTTCGCGCTGATTTTTTTATTCGGATTTTTCCATTATAAGTATGGCAAAATTGTTTGATGCTCTTCTTGCAATCTTGAGATTTTGATATAGCTGAAAACAGATTTGGAAGTCAATGCTATTTAAAAGCAAAGACGAATCGATAGTTCACTCAAAAAGCCAAGACTAAAGTAAAGAAACAAAAAGCAAAGATGTCAGAAACAAAAAGCAAAGATTAGTAATCGATGCCGAATGGCGATCAAAAATTTTTATTCTATTTTTCATAAGGATGCACTAAAATTTTTGCCGTATTGACCATTGAATGAAACTTGTGAGTAGAAAAACTATTATTACCGGTACTATCAAAGTAAAAAAAAAATACACTTTTAGGATAACATTATAAAGAGCAATATAACATAAGAGAAACGAAGCAATGTAAGCTTAGGCAGACTCAACAAGAACAAAAGTAAAGTTTAAAGATTCTACCAATCGATAAAATGTTAGCAAAAAGCATTGAAAAGGCGATAATCGATAGAAAAAATTGAAAGCAAAGCATCTGCAAAAATCGATAGCAGAGAAGCAAAGAATGTAGTATCGATTATCAATTACTAATCCATATTTCCAACCCTGACTGAAAAAAATTGCATACACAGTCGAAACCAGCCATAAGTTGGTAAAGTGGTTATGTGTTCGTCTCTGGAACGGGACGACCGAGGTTCAAATGTCAGGCCGCTCAAATTGACGGCAAGGTTGATTACAGCTTGCCACAACTGCACTGTGTCTTTAAAAACAGCTGTGTTGCCCGGGCCCAAAAATGCGAAGGTGGGTCTTATGAACCCTTGGGCATAATGCTGAGAGTATAATGAAAAATTTGACTCAAAAACAAACGCCACACTGATATTACTGTTTTATTTCACACTAAAATTGGTTTATCAAGTTGTTTATATTTGAAATTTATAGACTCTGTTTATATCACATTATTAAACAATAACATTCAATCAACTCAAAATTGTCAAGCACAAGTTCAGCAGCGTAAACGGGGGAGGGGGATATAGTGCCAGGCCGCTCACACTTGGGCCGTGGCGCACTGCTAAAAACGTTAAAATCAACGTTCTTAGATTAAAATCGAGCATACACATTATCGAAAACGCTTTTACTACCTGGAATTTTAGCAAACATTTTGGTTAGCTTGAGGGTAGGGGCTGTAAAGATTTTAAATTTTTTTAGCTCATGCTAGTATTTTGGTGCCACAAAGAAGAATAAAAAAGACATCCGTTATAGCTTTATTTATTACCCAATAACGCGAATGATTTTTTTTTTTGGCTTCTAAGATAAAAACTTATTTTTAGCATCGTGTCAGTGTAACATTTTTGTGTACTTAAAGTTTTTGATAAAATTGTAGCCTGGTGAGAGGCGGCTAATATTAAAATTTTAGTTCTCTTATTTAGAAGCTGGTAAATCATAGAATCGAATAGTTCAATAAAACTCACTCGGAGTAATCTATTTCGCATACAGTTTATAGAGAAAAGTAACTGGGGGGCTAATGAAAAGAGATTTGAGAGAAATGATTGGTAATTAATTTATACGGTAAAGCCCCCCCCCCCCCCCCCCCCTATTCCTTAGTTTATAGTACGTTTGTGGATGACACCTATGTTTAGCATTTTTACACTTCCGATCAAATTTGATTCCGTATTTTTGACCATTTTTCAAAGTTTTCATTTATTTGTTAGTTTTATTTTTGACAAATTAGCCCCCCCCTCCCTGAATATATGTTTCAAAAGATGTTTTAAATCACTATTTAGTTTCCTACAGTGCATAAAACAGTCTCAAAAGTGCAAAAAACGTAGTGTTTTTCTCATTCGGCATTTTGGTCGACATGTCAACCCCCCCCCCCCCCCCCCCGGCTACGCCACTGACCCTATAAATTACACCACATGTCTGTTGTATAACCTATACCCACAAGAACTAGCAGCCTTTATTGTAAAGTTGCTGTTTTAGGAATATAAGTTGCAAATGTGTTACTCATGGATAGTTGTGTTACTCATGGAGTGGTTCATTTATTGTTTGATTTCTTTTCAAAAATTTATCTGTTATTCCGATTAGCAGAGTTGAGGGCCATTCATGGTAGAAAAATTTTGTTAAAATGGTGTAAAAATCACTAAGCGCTGTAAAGACTAGGTCTGTACATCCCCTTTTCTTCAGCGGATAAAAACTCTGTCCTCAGACCCCAGCTTTTAATTTATGGCATATTTTCTGTATAATAACAAACAAGGTTTGGAAAATTCCTTGCTGCGACATTGCATGTGATTTCAGCTTGATCGCTTATTCAAAAATCTTAAATTCTGATTACTCTTATGCTTTCTAATACCTGCATTTCCGGTATATCCATATACAGCCAAAGGATAGTTGAGATCGTCGATTCCAATCAGGAAAGTACTAAAAATAATAAGCTTTTACTGTTATTATGGACTAGAGGGTGTAAAAAGCTCTTTATGATCGTATATAAAATCAAAATATTGCAATATTCAATGAAGATGTTTTCTATAAGTTTTTTCATATTCCTATGTTACTAGCAATTATTTTGGGGCCGAAAGTTTTGAAAAAAAAAAAATTTATTGCAAACCGGTTTTAGATAGTTGCCGTTACAATAGGGATTTATTGGGACTTCCAATATGTTTTGTTATATGTTCCAGTTTGGGGTATCCTAGGCAGTATTTAAATGGTAGGGGGAACACGTCCCCCCTTCAAGAGTTTAGCGTCCCCCCATCGAGATTTAGCGTCGCCCCATTAAGATATGAACGCTGGATGATCAGACGAAAAGGGCCTGTCAGCACAAATAAAGCCCACAAATTCCGGCCAAATATAGTCTGAAATTGCAGTGAAGACCTTTTTTTTTGGTCTTCACTCAATTTCGGGGACGGAATTACATACCGTATTTGACGGCATATAGGATGCACTTTTTTTTCGAAATTTTAGCTCAAAAAATTGCCCGGCGTCTTATATGGCGTTGGTAAAGTTCGATACCTCCCGTAGGCCGAGGCTAATCTTCTTTTTGGTTTTGAAGACGATTAAAGCGTTTCCATATTTCCTTATGTTTATTTGTTTGTTTAAGTGTAGTGGCAGAATGCTTTTTGTTTAAATGGATTCTACTTTTTGATTTATGCACTGCTGACTTTATTTTCATATTCAATTTTTTATTATTATTGTGATTGTTTTCATGCCTGTACTAACAACTTGCTTATTTCCTGCTATTGAGATGTCTGGTGTATGCCTATTGCTTGTCTGTACTGCAAATTGCTTTTATACAGCTATGTTTCTGCTTGTGTGTGTTCTGCCAGACTATTTTCAACAATATATGCTTAAATACACTAAAAACTTTTCCTGAATTTGACCTGCTAAAATGAGGTGCGTCTTACATGCCCGTGTGTCCTATATGCCGTCAAATACGGTAATTTCCACAAAAGTACTTTGGTATTCCGAATGTATTTGGTCAAGGCTGCAGAAGCACCCCCTTCCCCATGCAAAATTTTACAGTTTAAGTATTGCTAATTCTAGGTCATTCGATCGGGGTTTAGGAAACCAAAATCCGGGTAAAAAAAGGCGATTTTTGTGGCGAAAATTTATTCATTCGCTTATAACTTGAAAACAACTGAATGTGGAAAGCTGAAATTTATGCACAACTTGGGTGCAGATGAAAGCTTTATGCGTACTAATTTTGGAGTTCTCTGAATGGAAAAAAGTGGGCAAATTTGAACCGATATATCTAGGTAAGCCGATATGAACAAAAAACGGCTTGCAGTTTTTGAGCATACCGTCGACCACATTAATTTCTTTTGGCTACGTTCATTTACCTCAATTCGAAAACTATTTTTCTTTTTGTTTTTTTTTCTTTTTCCTTTTTAACCTATCTGCTTTTAAACCGCTAAACGCACAGTATTTAAACTTCGAGCGATTGTAGACGTCAGGAAGGACTAGGTCACGCCAGAAATCGGGAATGCCTCGTTGGGAGATTCCCCTCAAACTGGTCCTCCACAAATGTTCTACGTGCTTGAAAAAACTGTTGTCACTGCATAAAGCACAATGAAAAAGTTGCTCAAAAATTACCCAGGTCAATGGCGCCGATCCAGGAGAAGATAGGGGATGCGCCCCTCACAAAAATTCTGCTGCATCTTCAACGTTTGGCGTCGGCCGTCGGTTCTTGCCAAGAGTTGCCTGATATAGAAAAACCCTTTATCCCCAAGTTTTGCAGCTTATGAAAATTTTACCTTTGTGCTCTGACATGTCAGCGGCATGCGAGAGATCAAAACTACGCAGACTTAAAATCTGGCTGCGGACTACTATAGGACAAGAAAGACTATAAATTTGAACATTGTGTGTTATATTTATAAAAATATTTTAATGACTCGAGATTTGAATAATATTTCAAGTGAATTCGACTAACGCTGTGTGATCAGGCGCAATGTTCGTAAAAAAATCCATTAATTGCCAAAAGTATAATAATCATTATGGAAAAGGAAAAAACAACGTCGATCAACAAGCAGGTCCATGATCACAACATCACAGGAATTGCACAGGTGATCATCCGCGACCGGTTTCGTCCTTTCGTCTTTGCTGCATTGCTTAATTTGGTTTTCTCGTTATTCTTCCGCCTGATGAGTCCCTTGAGCAAGGACGAAACCGTTCGCGGATGCTCACCTGTGCAATTCCTGTGGTGTTGTGATCATCGACATGCTTGTTGATCGACGTTGTTTTTTCCTTTTCCATTGATTCGCTATGGTTCACCGCCCGGAGGTGCGATATCTCTGGTATCCCTGTGGTTCCCTTGGTGGTTTTTTGTGATAATCATTGTATTATTAATATAATTAATTTTGACAATTAACGGATTCTCTTACGAACATATTATTCAAAGTTGCTACTCCTAGCAGGGATAAAACCGGTCAGGATTTTTTCGACCCGACGCGACCGGTAAATTTCAAAATCTACGCCGGTAGACCGCCGATCAACCTGTTTTTTACAGGAACATTTCGTTCACTTCTTACAATCCTACTTCATTTGACTACACCTTAATGCTGTCTCCGCGTCAAAATGGGTAATCATTTCAACCCCTAGTGACGCAGGTGAGGCGGAGCTCCCTATCTCGGGAGCATTCCCGTGTTTCGAAGTCAACTGACTTCATCATCAGTGTGAAGAGGAGTCGACACAATGCAAAGAATTTTGATCTCTGAATTAGGCTAACTCAACCGGTAAATTTGAAAAACCAAGCTATCGGTATAGGCTAACGTCTTCATCTCGTAACTTCAGATGCTAAAAAGGCAGACCCAAACTTTTTTTTTCCCCACGTACTGCTCTGGACTCGAGTTTCGCGTAATACCAACGCTCATCGGCAGAGCTGACGTTCAAACCGAAATTCAAAAACTAAACTAAGCTTGTCTGCAAACCGAAATTCAAAAACTAAACTAAGCTTACCTGTAAACCAAAATTCAAAATCTAAGTAAACTAGCTCATAAAGTTAAAATCAAAATAGGATTGTGAAACGTAATTGCAATTGTGACCAAGGTAACCCAGAAAGAAGAAAAAAAAAATTAACTCTGGACAGGGGACCAAGTGGGCTAACAGACAGGGATGAAAAATTAAGTACATAAAATGGGCAAGGGGACCAAGTGGATAAGGGGGGTGGGAGAGTTAAAGGACAAAGATCAACAATTCACCCAGTGCGAATACAATATTTTTTATAGGCAGAACTAATTCATTAGTTCTCAAGACATCGCGTCACATATCCTAAATGAAATTGCACCTGTGCTGTTTCTGCAGGGGACAATCTCTCAACCACAAACAACGATAATTTAACAAGTTAAATTATTCCTGAAGTGAAATAGGCAGAACTAATTTAATAGTTCACAGAGACATCACGTCTTACAAGTCTACTTCATTTGACAACACCTTAATGCTGTCTAATAATAATGATTACCCATTTTGACGCGGAGACAGCATTAAGGTGTTGTCAAATGAAGTAGGATTGTAAGACGTTTTTGTTCACTGTTCAATGCATCTAATGAAAAATTTTCAAAAGGAGGGAATGGGTAAGGTGTTAAAATTTATGAATAAGGACGGGGGTCTCAGAAAAAAAACGCCAAAAAATTTTTGCATTTTTGCAAAAATAACTAAATCTTAAGACCTTTCAACGTTAAACTTCGGTTTGAAAAACCTATTTTGAGCAGCGCAAAACGTGCACAAAAGAAGCATAAAAAGAGCTGGAGGGCACAAGATAAATTATTAGACGTTGTTTCTGATGATATTATGCACAAGGCCAAGAAAAAAAGTTAAAATTTTTCAGCCATTGGTGACAGATTATTTGCAATTTGGCAATTTGCCAAGCAGCAAACACTGAACTGTTATGCCTTTGGCTAGAAAATGTGCCCCAGCAGTTTGTAGAAATGCTGCAATTTCAGAACAGACCATGGCTAGTTAGATATAAAAAAAATAAGAGCTATGTCTTTCTTGCCCAGGGTAGAATGTAATAAATTTAAGTTGAAAAAAGCTTTTCAAAGCTGCAAGATTTTAGCATGTACTACAAAATCTGAATACTGTGCCACTTCTACTCTCAAGCTGATTAAAATGATGCTAAAATGTCACGTTGCGTAAGCCTCTACGTCATTCATGTTTTATTATAATCTGATTACGCAATTTTGACGCATATTTTGCACTTTTTTGCTTTGTGCCGTGACCCAAAAGGTGGGGCGTGGCACAATTCCTCCTTAAATACGTCCAGGGATGTTCATGTCCAGTGGCTTATGCAGGATTTTCGAAAGGGGAGGGCCAAACGCGTAGCCAGGAATTTGGAAAGGGAGATAAAACCTGATGAGAAAGACGAAGACCAAAAAGAAAAGGTCTTCACTCAGATTTAGCTTAATTTTCTTCCCAAATTTAGATGAAGACCAAAAGAAAAAAAAAAGGTTTTCATTCAGGTTCAGTCCGTTTTTCTGCGCAGATTTTCTGCCCAAATTCCAAAGGTGTGGGGCATGGCACAATGCTCCCCCTAAATACCCCCTGTTCATATCTCAATGGTAACAGCATATTAGTCACAGCTTGAAACCATTCAACAAGTGTTTTCAAAAGGCATGGTTTGTTTATACTGTTTTTGTATAAAAAGTTTAATTTATAAGAAAATATATATCTATATTTCGTATGGTGCTTAGATGTCTTTTGGTTGCAAGGACGGAGAATTTGACCGGTGTTTCAACCGGCTTGATCGGCCGGTCAAAGATTCTCGACCCGACCAGTAACCCGACCGGCCGGTCGACCAGACCGGTTTCCATCTCTGACTCCTAGGAATTTTTCCTAGATTCAGGGAATTTCAAAGTCGTGTGGGAACATAGGCGTAGCCAGGATTTTTGATTGGGGGGAACCCAAATCACAAATCACGTGCAATGGCGTCACCAAAAACTTCAAAACAGGAATTTTTGTGGGGGCAAAGATATCGTAAAATGGAAGATCAGAAGCCGTGGCCTGGTGTTGGCACGCAACCAGGAACTCGTTTAAGGAGAGGGCTTAAACCAATGGTTAAAATGTGAAAATGTCAAAATTGGGAGACGTGTCGAGTAAAAAAAGTGTACTGTAATTCAAACGTATTATTGGCGGGGGTCTGGGGGCAATTCCTCCCGCTGCCGGAGGCAATGGGGTCTGGGGGCGAAGCTCCCAGCCGCTGGGCGATTTTCGTAATTTTTTGAAAAAGAAGCTGCTTTAACGCCATTGGATCACATTTCGCACATATTCAGAGCCTCATTTGAAAGTATTAAATTTTTGACATTTGCAAGCCAATTAAAAAAATTAAGTTGTTCAGTTCTTTTTTTGCTTGCAGTTTAAGTCCAAAACACGTTTAAAATCTAGCATTTTGGGGTTAAATTTTGTAAGTGACTTATTCCGTGTAGGGGGAAGTAATAAAGTACATTGCCTCCTGCAATATTTTAGCAGTAAATAACAATGTACTCGAAAATTTTCCTTAGAGATTATTGTTTTGTGACGAAAACAACCAGTTATAGGAGTACATATACGGCCAGGGGCTCCAGGCCCTCTCAATTCAAAAATTTGTTCAATGAGCATTTTCCTTAGTGTAGCTAATTTTTTTCAAAAGTATTTTGTTGCATAAAAACTGGCCAGGTGGAGGTGAATTGTTATTGAAAAATCTACAATAGATGGTAACGCTGACTAACCATGCGATTACCCAAGCCGGATTTACATTGAGTTGCACCCCTGGCACTATGGGATTTTTGCAATATTTTCCTGCCAAATATAGGTGGAGATCGAAAAAAGTCATATAAGCGCGGGGCCCCTGGCACTGTGCCATCTGGTAAATCCGTCCCTGGTCATTGCATTACGTTCATAAAAAGGTTGCACGAGGGCCTGAATTAGCAACTTTAAGATAAAAACCCTTAGTTTTACTCGGGTTGTGTGTTTGAATTGGTTGGCAAACATTAAATTGAGGGGTCCGAGCCCCCTGGATCAATATTATTTTGGGGGGAGGCATTTAAATTGGGGGGCATTTAAATATTGCTGCAAGGGGCCCATTTAAATTGTTTGGCAAAAATTGAATTGAAGGGCCAGGGCCCTCTGGATCAATATTATTTTTGGTGGGGACCATTTAATTCAATATTTTTATAAGAGGCCCAAATAAACTCGTTGGCAAAAATTGAATTGGGGGGCCCGAGCCCCGTGAATTAATATCATTGTTGAAGGCCCATTTAGGTTGGGGGCCATTTAGATATTGTTGTAGGGGGCTCATATAAATTGTTTAACAAAAATTGAATTGAAGGGGCCCGGGCCCCCTGTAAATTACTTTGAAAGTTACAAAGCAAATTACTCTTGCCTGAATTCAAGGAAGCTAAAAGAAATAACCAATATGCTTATTGGAGATCCATTGAACGCAATTATTGCTTGTTTGTTGATGGCGCCAAAATAAACTTACGAAAACAAACGCCGAAAAATCGTTGACTACGTAAACAATTTTGTTCATGGTTTACATTGTATACAAGAAAACTCAAAACCATTGTATCCAAACGTTTAGCTATGATTGTGTTTGCCTTAAATTAGGATAACTCTTTTTAATTCCAAAGTAAATTCCTCAACTTAGTTTGTCTGTGGATGTGAAATTACTCTGTGAAATTACTTCTTACTTTGTAATTTGTACGTATTTTTCTCTTGGATGCTATAATTTACAAAACTTACCATGGCAAAGTATTTTCAGTGCAACGTACAAAAAATTTAAAAAATTAAAAAGATTCGCTTGCTTTCTACTTTGCTGAATACAAATATTAATTAAACGACAAATGATATTAAAACAAAACAAAAAAAATAAATAATTTTATCCTTACGCAAAATTTGAGCTTTTTGTCTCCACAGTAAATCGCAGCTCAGAACCAAGCGCAGCTAAGAGCTTCTATACTTTAAGTTCCAGACTGGTTTTGCTTGCTGGTTTTGTAAAACTGCTACTATTGAGTATTTAGTTCCAATTTTTGCCGTAGAAGGTCGTGAAGTGCTTTTGACATATTTTTGGTGTTGCTGTCTTGATTAAACTAATTTCATTTCACAATTGGCCCAGCTTCCATTATTGCACATTAGGTAATTTATTTTGTTGATGATATGTAACAAACTAGGTAAGCGATGTGTTAAATTACTAGAATCAGTTTATAGGATACTTGCGTTTTTTTTGTTTTTTTGTTTTTGATTGATAGAGTTGGCTTTCCAGCGATTCTTTTCTTCCGGTCTCAGCCGCTGTAGCTTTGTTTTGTGTGATATTGGGGTAGTAAGTCTACTTTTTATTTATAGTGCTAATTTCGAGATAGGCTCGCGATGGGGAGGCGGATATTGCTGTCAGAATTGGGACGTGAACTGTTTACTGAATATGCTTCGTCTATGAACTCTTGTTTCAGAATGAAATGCTTCTTATGTTAAATTTGATTTACTTGTTATTCTTTGCAAGGTAACGTTTGTGATTGAAATAGTGTAACGGTATTTGATTTTTATGACAACGTCTAAAAGCATTGTGGGCTGCAATGCAAACGACCAACTACATTATTTCTCGTTGGGTCAAAAAGTCACTGAATCATCTCCTTTTTTGTATACACTCAATAGTTTTGCAGATACCATGCCACTTGTTCCTGAAAATATGTCCCCGTGTAAATATCACGATTTAAACTTCTAATACAACATGCTCAATTCCTAACAAAAACACGATAATTTATGTGAACGTTTAGACCTACTACCCACAAGACCGCATTTAATTGGCATTTCGAAAACCGAAATAAAACACCAGCCTCTCCTAGATAACTCCCTTTTGAACTGTAAGTTTATTCATGCTGCTTCATCCACAAATGCTGTGGGAGTGGGAAGTTATATATCTGACTCTCTTAACTATTAGATCCTACAGAAACTAATTCTATCCACACTTCTGGTTGTGAAAGCTTATTCATCAAGCTATCGAATTTAACTAGCAAGCACCTCACAACAGTACGAGTACCCTATTGACATCCAAAAAACAATGCTGTTCACTTTACAGATGAATTGAGTGAAACTCTTGAGTCATATTTGAATCAACCCCATGATCTCGCTTTGATGGGCAATTTCAACATTAATTTGGACCCTGAAAAACGTCAAACTGATGCTTGGCATTATGTTGACACTCTATTTGGATTATTTCCAGTCTTCACTAAACCAACTCGGGCCACTGTAACATCGCAAACAATAATCGACCATATCTTGACTAACATAACAACTCCATTTGTAACATCAGGTATTTACCAATATGATACAACTGACCAGTTTCCTATATTCTGTCTAATCCATAACAACGCACCAAACCATAAAAAATTTGATAAACGAGGGTTTTACCGAGATTATTAAGCTATTAGTCAAACACTATTTAAAGAAGACATAAAAGCTATTTTTGAAAATGAGTTTGTTTTAGCGCCTTTAAACAACGAAAAAAATGTTAATAGCGTATTGGAACAATTAATTTTTTATTCAAATGTGTGGTTGATAAACAAGTCCCTATAAATTGAGCATCCCGCAAAAACATAAATTACTTAAAAACCCTTGGATAACGAAAGGGCTTCTAATCTCTATAAAAAATAAACAAAAGATGTAAAAAAAAAGTTTTTGAATGAAATGTTGCTCAAAAACTGCTAGTAAAAACCTCCCCCCACCAATTAACAAAATTCAAACGGCTTTCTAAAAAATGTATTTTTATAAAGAATTCGACGAAAGCAAAAACAATTGTCATGAAATGTGGAAAACCATCAATTCACTTCTTCACAAAATATCCGTCGATGCAAATTCTCCTTCCAACAATACAAAAATAAATGGCAAAATCTGCGACCATCAATTTGCAATTGCTGAACATTTCAATTTTTTGTTTTTTGCGCAATTGGCAAACGTCTGGCTGGAAAAAAGGAAAATAGCAACAGTCAAAGTGTAACTTGGTACTTAACCGACAGGGTTTTCTCCTCACTATTTCTTGAACTGGTTGATGAAAGAGAAATTTTAAGCACAACTAATTTATTATTTATGAAAAAATCAGTTGGGCACGAAAATATCATACTGTCACTTTTATTAAATTAGTTGATAATATAATAGCACCTTTTCTGATTAAAGTAATTAATGCATCATTGAATCAGGCAAGTTTCTAAATAATCTTAAAATTGTTGAAGTAATTCCTATTTACAAGTCTGGAGACAAACAAATTGTCAATAACTATCGCCCTACATATTTGTTATCCCGTTCCCCATAATATACGAAAAATTATTTTTTAATCGTTTTTTCGAATTTCTAGATAAAAAATCGATCTTTATACCACCACAATAAGGGTTTCGTTAGCACCATTCAACACACATGCAATTTTATATATTATAACATAACAACTGTCAACCATAACATTGACGATAAAAATTTCACTGCGCTGGTAACTCTTAATTTAACTAAAGCTTTCGATACGGTCTGTCACGAAAGACTATTAATTAAGCTCCATCAATACGGTTTTATAAGAAAAGCACATTAAGCTACTTGGTTCTTAATTTTCGAATCGAAAACAATTTGTTAGTTTAGGTCATATTAACTCCTTACTGCAGCATATCCAGTTAGGAGTGCCTCAAAGTTCTACATTAGGGCCACTTTTTTTTCTACTATGCGTTAATGATCTTCCTAATGCCACTAATAGTCTCCCTAGATTATTTGCATGTATAATTCTCGGTCACTCATCTTTTGCCGCGTTGGAAAAAAAAACATAAATCAAGACCTAGCCAATGTTTTCAGATGGGTCAAAACTAATAAATTAACAATAAATCCCACCAAATCAAAGTAACTTGTTGTTTTACCATACTTAAACAAATCATCAACTGATGCACTCATCACACTAAACTCATTTATTCTCAAAGTAAAAAAAAAAAAACGACAAAATACTTGGGTATAAATGTTGATAATCAGCTCCTTTTTGGTTATCATATCAATCAACTTAGAATTACTGTTTCTCGCGCAGTTGGCATTAGGATGAAAATAAAGCATTTTATTCCCTTACGAATGCCAAAACAAGTTTACTTAGTCTTCATTCATTCTCATCTCACATATGGCATTATTGTGTGGGGAACCACACATTCTTCATACCGAACTCCACCAAAATCTTTGCAAAATAGAGCAATTAAATTACAGTACTTTCTGGAGCATCACGGTTTCTGAGTGCGCATTCACTATACAAAGATCACTATATCCTTAGCTTAAATAGTTTATTAAGTCAAGAAACAGCTAAATTTATGAATAAATTTATTCACAAGTAATTTGCGTTTCAATTCGATAATTATTTGTTATTGTCCTGCAATGTTCCTTCTAATTTTTTGTAATCTGTGTGCGCAGAAATTTTGGTGTGTGTGCTCTTTTTTGAAAATGAGAAATACTTGTGCAATAACCCATGAAGAAATTTCAGCCTTCTAACCTGATAATAAGTAGGCTGATTAAGAAAGTTAGGTATTCAATAAGTTGTTTTTATAGTAGATTGCCTTGGTTATGTTACTGGCAGACGCGTGGCCAGAATCCCCCAGTCACCGTAGACAACTGGTGGTCTGGGGGCCATGCCCCCAGCCGCCGGAGGCATGGGGGTCTAGAGACGGAGCCCCCAGCGCTAGAAAGTTTTGTATTTTTTTGGAAAAAATAACTTAACTTTAGGCGTATTTTGATAAAATTTAATGCTATTGAAACGTGGCATAGAAATTAGCAGTGCAAAAACATGATTATACTACTAGTACAAATGGGCTATGTGGGTGGTAGCTATTTTTAGAATTTCAGTTCTTTTATTTGCAAGCTGGTAAATCATAAAATCCTATACCGGTAGTTCAATAAAACTTCAGGAGTAATCCATTTCGTCAAAATAGTTTATAAAGAAAGATATAATTAGGGGGGCTAATGGAAGAAAGTTTGAAAGAAGCGATTGGTAATTAACTAATACTGAATAGCCGCTTCCTCCTTATTCTTGAGCTTATATATTTTTTGATGAAACCTACGTTAAGCATTTTTCAGTGATTGATCAAATTTGATTACCAATTTTCGGCCATTTTTGAAAGTTTTTTTCCGATTTATGAGCTTTATTTTTTGATCAATTAGCCCTCCCCTTCTAAATAAACGTTTCAAGATAAGCTTTAAATCATATTTAAGTGTATTTCAGAGCAAAAGACAGTCACAGAAGTGCTAAAAACAAGGTATTTTCCTTATTCTGTATTTTGGTCGGCAGGCCAATGAGACCCAGAGTTTTAAGTCGACTCTGGTTCGGGCCTAATTTTGACAAAAAATTCAGGCTTAATTCGGGCCTGAGACATACTTTTTGTCATAAGCACACAAAAATATAATCAAAATAACTTTGCAACATTGCTGAACTTTCCAAACCTAACTTAACTTTTTTCAGGTTTGATTTGGGCTTTAAATAAATTTTTCAGGTTCGGGCTTATATTTTCGTTCTCGGGCCGGGTTCGGGCTTGAACTTTCGGCCCGTTTACAACTCTTTGGGGGCCCCTGGCTATGTTACTGGTTACTTCTGATATATCTTCTTCACGCACGGTGCCGTCTTAATCTCCAAAGAAATGCATCCTTTTAACAAGTCCAAAAATAAACTTCCTCAACCTGCCAACCAAAAACTTTGTTACATTACATCAGAATATGTTTGTGAGCGGTAAGTTTATGCGTGTGCGCAGTCTCTAAAAGCTGTGTGCGCAGTCTCTAGAGGGAACACTGGCGTCCTGGCAATGAGCAAAAAAAGTACGAGAGTATCGCAAAAGAAATATCAACTTTATATTCCTAGATTCTACATAAACAGATAACAAAGATCCTTCAAATATAGAGGGGTTAAAGTACTAAACAATGTACTTAACGAAATTAAGAACAACATTGGTAATTTTTCAACTTTCAAAAAAATCCACAAAAACACTTGATCTCACAAAACATATGATTTCTGCTAAGATAAAAAAAATATTCTTTTTTCTCAACTTTTCTCTAGACACTTTGCAACTCGATATAAAATTATTGTAAAAAATCAATTCCGCTAAATTTAACATAACTTTGAACTTAAAGTGCAAGCTAATACTATTAAGCAATAACTATTGACCAACAAAAGTTAGGTAGCTGCTTGACCCGAAGACCAACAGGTCACTTTGCAGCCCTCCTAGTCTACACTTAGAAACATAAGAACTGATCTAGTGCATTATTGTTTTAATTTTGTGACAAAGATAAAATATGGTTGAGTGATTGATTGTTACACTGCACTAAGCAGTAAACGCTATACCTATACGCCATCTCGCAGCGGTAATGTAGCCAGAAACGAAAGTTATTAGCCCACTTTCTCAAAAATCATCTAACTTTACGGTGGTGAGAAACTTGACAAATTGCTATTTTCTGCTATAATGACAAATAATGGATTTTTTTGGGTATAACTTTAGGGAATTTGTAATTTTCAGAGTGACAGCACTGATATTGTTATTTCTTATGGCAATAACTTAATGTTTTTGTTAACTTTCTTTTGCCGTTTTGTGTGAAAGTTTGTGATGTTTTGCAGCATGTTTTTTGTTTGTTCCTTTTCTTGTTCTTGTTATTTTAAGAAGCTTTTCACTGAAGTCTCTAGCGCTGATTTATCAGTGTTATCTCTAGTCTAATGCCGTCGAGTGCTGGTGAAGGCTGGAGTTGGCAAATAGCAGTTTGATATAACTTCGAAACTTCCAGCTGGACTTCGAGCGGCATCCCCTCAGTGTTCAAAATTGACAAACTATAAGTAAAATAAATCATCACCCAATGGTCAACATGTATCGGCACCACTGACCCATGTTATGGTTGATAGCAAAACCTCAAACGTAAGAAATAGCAACTTACGAGTATTCAGCATAAGCACTTGCGCCTACCCAGCCTTCCAAATCAACTCGCAGTCTGTACCGATAATCTTCAAAGTTTGTTATTTCATGCATTGGTTGCAAACCTTAGAAAAGATATTCATTTGCATTGTTTTTTTGACCTAACTCTAAATCAAAAGCAAAGGCAAATGAAGCTGATCTATGTTAGTGTTAAAGCGATATCGCTCTTGAGAACCACTTGAGACAATAAAGAGGTGTCTCAAACCTCGTTCCACTATCCTACTTATTCGCGAAAACACATTTATTTGTTTGACTCCGTTCCATTGGCAACCCTGACGAAAAGCTAGTCGTCAAAAACTTTCGCAGGCAGTCGCAATCAAGCGTAACAGTACGTCACTTTCGTTAGCGAAAAAGCTGCTGCCACGAAATTGCTATCTCTCAGGCTGGCATTGCTGCCCCAACCCTAACTATAATGCAAGTTTTTTAAGGAAAAAAAAGAAAGCTTCGTACATCTCCTTTCCCATTTCTAAGTACTTTGTGTTTCTCCATTGACGGCAAATTGAACCTGAGCGCGATTTGAACCCGATTGCGATGGTTGGAAGGTTTAAATGCGCTTACCACTCGACTACGCCAATTACAATGTAGGCTTATCAAAATCTCATATTTAAACCAACTGCAATAGAAAAAAGCAATAAAGGGTTACGCTTGATTGCAGTTGCATGCTTAAGTTTTGATCGACTAGCTTCTCGTGCGTCCCTGCATTTCAAAAGTTTGTAACATCAAAAAAGGATGATTTTGCAAAATTTTGCGTAGATTAGGCAACGCAATGTCCGATATTTTGCTAGAAATTTTGCAAATTGATTGTTTTTTTGATTTTGTGAATCTTCGAAAGGCAGGGTTAATACGAATCAAACGGACTAAATCTGTTTTCGCGGATAAGGAAGTAGTGGAGCAAGGATTGGGGCACCTCTTTATTATCTTACGTGGTTCTCATTTCTTCAATTAAAACGATCTCTAGCAGTATTTGTTTATTCAAAGGTGGCATTGTAAAACAATGTGATGATTATAAAACAATTTGGCAGAAGTAAAGATAATGGTCATGTATCCACACTTGTTCTTACAAAAGTTTTTTGCCCTGAGCCAAACCTGTAGGGAAATTAAAGATACTTTAATCTATTGCGCGCTGAAATTACCATTGCAAATTTTTTTATAAAGCTTAAAAATAGTTACATTTTCTACTGCAAACTGATTGCGTTAATCCTGTTTTACTCCAACTATTTGACCAAAGCATTTTACGCAGGACAGGGGGCAGAATGTTCCCTTATCTAACTCCTAAATTGAAGGTCAAGATGAGATCACCAAATTTGGCATACAGGTTGGTTTCACCAAAAAGATTTAGAACAATTAGTTTTGAGTTAATGAAGTTAACGTAGTTTACGTTACGGCCATATTTGGCAAAATGACTTCATGTTCCATTAATGTCATAGGCGATTCAAATTTTGCTCATAGATTCGTTTTTTGAAACAGAATCATGCAATACTTAAATCAAACCAGTTACGTCACAAAAACGTCCTGTGACCTCATATGGGCCAAAAATAATGCTAAGATTTCGAAAAGGTACTTCGGCCATTATCAAAATTGAGGAGCTTTTCCTGACCTCAGTCATCTCAAATGTTTAGAGGTTATTTGTGAATATTAAATTTGACTCCAAGTCAAGCTAATTTGAAGCAAAAATCTTTTTTGAAGGATTTATCACAAAAAAGGGATTAATTTCAGTTTTTACTTCCCTGCTCAGAGTTGTAAACGGGCCGACTAGTTCAGGCCCGAACCCAGTCCGAACTCGAAAATATAAGCCTTAACCCGGCCCGAACCCAAAAACTAACTTAAAGCCCAAATCATGTCCGAAAAAAAAACGAAAGTGAAGTTAGGTCAGAAAAATTTAGCAATGTTGCCAAGTTTTTTTGATTATATTTTTGTTCACCTAAGACAAAAAGCACGTTTCAGGCCCGATTTAAGCCCAAAATTTTTCTCAAGTGTAAGCCCGAATCCGACCCGACTTACAACTCTGTTCCTGCTCCCTGTAATGGGGTAAAAAATTAAGGCAATTTATGTTTGTTTAATTTTGTGTGAAATCATCTAAAAGTTTTTGGTTAAAGTTAATTTTAAATTTTGTTTTTAAATTTTGTTTACTTTGATTACCTAACCAAAACTCTCCATCTTTATATCCAAAGCCATTTACGTAGTCTGTCCAGTTCAAATTGAAGTCAACTTCTCCGTTTATTCGTCGTTGAATAACCTTAAAAAATTTAGCATAATGTCTATACGAGAAAATTAAGAGTTTGCTTTAGCTCGAATTAGATGAGCTGATGTGGATATTTGCAAGCAAAAGTAGTGTTGGCGTTTACTGGAGTAGGAGTATTTTACAGCCAGTGCCATCAATCGCCAATGATACCTATTTTTGAAAGCAATTTAGCAGATCTTGTGACAAAATTTGTAGATCTTATCACAATAATAAAAAAGAAGTTGATGTTTACTGGCGGTTTTCATATTGCACTTATCTCTTTCAAATTATGTATCCAGTACCTCCAAGTAATTGCGCTTATGCTAGAGAGCTTCTTACAAATAAATACTAATTACAACAATTAGGCCGTCGAAAACACTATTTTTAATTTGACTGGCCCGGAAATCGAACTGACTTGCTGTTTCGCAGGCTACTCGTTGTTAATTTTGCCAGCTGTCCAATAAAGATTTTTCACAACTCATTACCATCCAGTTTCTCCCATCGTCTTTTGCAAATTCGCAGTAAACTTCAACAAATTGTTTTCCAGTAAAGACTGTATAAACTCCATCGGTGCTGTGACCGCTGTTGTATATGTCGTCGCAGTTGTGGATCAATTTTGAAGTGGGTGCATTCAAAGTTCCTTGTGAAGCTGAAGGTACATTTACATTAACAAACTACCTGTACGGAAGTTATAATTTCTCGATATTAAATAGAGAAGTCAAAAATAAATTTAGAATGGTCTATTAAAAATTGTACTTAAATTTAGTTATACTGTGGTTACAGCAAATTAAATTTGTTAAGTATACCTTTACGGTTTAAGATCGTTTGCTTGGTATTTCAGTATATCCTGGCTCACCTGTGGTGAAGAAAGATGTCACCTACTAAGCGCGCTCAATTGTGGATGTTTTTCAGCGAAAAATTTTCAGCACAAAAGTTAATAAATTGTAAAATCAGCACAAATTTATTTTTAATCGTGATTCATATACTGAATTTTTTTTTAATTCTGCTAAAATTATACTGTAAAATCAATAACTAAAGCAAAATTGATGTAAAGTTTATTAGCCGATACAAAGGGATTTTTCTCAGCAGTAGGCTACTGTATTCTATGAACCTCTCAAAATATCAAGTGCTTATTATTGCGGAATCCGTGCAACGCTGAGAATTTATAATAATTAGGTCTTGAATAAAAATATCAAAAACACAAAACACCCATCTGAATGACGTAATTTTGTGTGTGTATTAGTTTCTTGATAGCTTTTTTAATTTACTACAAACAAAGTTGGTGGAAAGTACCACTAATTATAATTATTAATCAGCTCTCGTTTGATTTAGCACAAACACTCTCGGCGAAATATATTGCAATTATTTACAGACATTTACTGTAGAAAGTGTAGATGATGCCAACATCGGCTAGTAGGTCGAGCGGTGACGCGTTTGTCTCTGGAGTGGAAAGTCTGAGGTTCAAATCTCGGACGGGTCAAATCGGAAACAGTGTTGCCAACGGCTCTTCACGGCTTCAATATTTCTTCGATTGGAGCTGTGTTGCCTAGGCGCAATGACGCGGAGATAGGCGCCGTAAACTCCTTACACGCTTTGGCGTAAATCAGCAAGTAGAACGAAAAATTTGAATCTCATCCAGCTAAGCAATAATAAAAAAAAAATAAAAGCTGAGATTAAGTTCAGAAAAAAATTGATTAAAAAACATTAAAATTGTAGCTTTTATAGAAACCAACATATAGTATCCCCTGTAGAGCTAAACCTTATTAGAATAAATACCTTCACAAGTGCAGTTTTCGCAATCACAGTTTGCCGTAGGCGGCTGCTGAACATCATTGATTATTATGTCAATATCTTGAACTTTTTCGATGGACAAATTGATCATAGCGTCGTCAGAATCAGCACTAATTGCAGCTTTACTTGCCACCATTTGTTTGTTTGTGAGCAAACAAACACTAACAATAATCAACAGTTTTGAATATGTTGCATACAATGGCATTTTCGTATCGATATTGATTTGAATTATCACCAATAACAAACTAAAGCAATAAACAAAATAATTTACAAAATAAAGAAACGATCATGAGAAATAAGACCTGAGTTTCGTGAAAACAATTTTTAAAGTCAACCACCAGCCTTCTCTAAATAATCTTCATGCTTTTTGCAGGACGGCTAAAGAAAAAGGTGTAAACAATTTAAAGAATTTTAGTAAAAGCGCATTAGCTACTGCAAATAATAATTGCGCAGAAAACATATTGAGTGTTAATTAAATCAACAACAGAAGCAAAATAATGGAGTATAGTGTAGCTACATAAGTTGAATCATTTTGAACCGCATTGTGTTAGCATTACACTTTTAGAAGTGAGCACTGCTAGAATGCAAAAAACGGATTTCTACCTTCCATTGAATTTATAGTTGACTGCATTTGAGAAAATATACTTTTTTATTTTGAATACAGTGTTGATCAATTTTTTTAATCAACTTCAAACTATAAAATTAGGCCATTAAAAATCAAGATCGTGATGTTGAAGATATAATGTTGTGTCAACAGAACAGTGCACTGTTAATTCTTTTGATTTTCGAAGAATTCGTTAAATTCTTGCTTCAAAGGAGCGCTTTTTTTCTTTTATATGCATTAATATTAGTGTAATCTTGCATAAGTGATTTTCTACTAGCCAATTAAAAAGCGCTCGATCGCGTTTTGCGTGAGCGAATTGAATTTAAGATTAGAAACAGAATATAGAATACATAATACGTAAATCAAAAATTAAAATCGGTAAAAGCATGTTCAAAATATTGCCCCAACAGGCTTTTTTCAGGCTTTTCGAGGAGGCTTGGAATCAGTAAAACTGAACATTATAGCATTAAAATTCATATAAAATCGAACGTGGACGATAGAAGAACCAGTGGAAAAGCTAACCAACTGCTGAGGTTTCCACCGTTTACCGCTTTCCGAGCCGCGGACAGGCCAGGCGAATCACAACGAGAAGCACCACCTCTGCCAGGGATAAGCGCTAGTGCACAGACTGCTGTAGCGCATTACCTGTCCACGGCCAGCGGAATCGCAGGCCTAGAAGAAGAATAAACAGGCAAGACATGGCGTATTTATAAAGGTTCTATGCAGCGCGTTTGTTTTCAAGTTGCCCTGACCAAACGTCATTGAGTTCCTGATCTGGTTCGCGGCAAAACACTTAGTGTAATATGTAAACTATACGCGTTTTTGGTTAGTGCGTTCTTCTTAAAGTCTCTTCTAATTTAATTGTAGTCGAAATGCGTTTTCAAACAGCTCTTGTTTCGTTCCTAACTTTACAGTATTCTGTTTCACTAATATGTGATTAACTCATACTGTATATTGTTTGTTTGTGGGCAATCAGAACTACTGTGCGTATTTTGCTGTGGTTGTAGCACTTTTTGTTCATATTTTTGGTACAATTTTCACGTAATCGTTCGAACAAAAACAAGTACCGAACGCAGATTATTCTACTGAAACTCAGACAATACTTTATTTTAAAGCGTTTGCAAATTTCTTACGTAGACGTGGAAAAGATAATCAAGCTCTAATGAATCATAATCGCAGTGATTAGAGGAAAAAAAGCTTTACAAAACCACTTATCAATGGTTTTGCAACCCATTCTTCTTCTTCTTTTTCTTCTTCTTTCTTCATTGCCCGCTTTTCCGTTAAGGTTGCGGGGGCAGTAGCTCAAGATTGAGCCGCCACACCTCACGGTCTTCCATCACCTCCATCATTTCGCTTGGGCGAAGTCCCAAGCGATTCCATCCAAGATCCTCAATGTAATCGGTCTATCTAGTTCTAGGTCGTCCGACTGGTCTTCTCCCATTTGCTTTGGCATGTATATTTTAAAATTGCATATAGCATTTTGTTGTTGCTTAGCTACACCTTTCAGCCCATCAAACTTTTAACTCGAATATTTCATTAAACAGCCTCGTAATCTTTAGAACAAAATAAATGAATGCTTGTGCAGTAGCTTTAAGTCTTTACAGGATCGGAAGAATGTTTCATACTGCACAATAGAAAATAAGTTTTGCTGGAAGTAAGATTTCCGTCAACAAATTAAACAGAATCTATGCGGACAATACTTGATTATGAGAAGTCAACTTATACACTTTACCTGCTTATGAACAACCGTTCTTATGTTATTGCCGCTGCTATTTTGGCACACGTAGTATTATTTTTTAATAGACTAATGATAAAGCAAATAACAATATTTTCTTAAGTTGTTAAGAAAAGAAAATGACATGATTATTTAGGATCAACGCAATAAACACTGCTAAAGGGAAAAGGTGTCTCTCTTTTCATCAGTGGTCTCACGGTTAGATCATAATTTGCTGATCCGATACACTGGGGTCGATTCCCGGTCGGATTTAACCAAAGACCATTCAAAAATTAATAATCTGTTCCATGCAGGCGCACCACCAATATTTTGGTGGCTTGGTGTCAAAGTTAAGAATTATTTGATCGAAAAATATTTTATTAAGTGGCGTACTGAGCAAACTAATGCAACTAAGCGTGTCACAGACGGGGTTTTGAGGGTGTTATCCCCAAACGCTGGGAGATTTTTGTAAGTTTTATGGAAAATAGCCATTTTGGCAATATTTGGAATTTGGATCAAATTTCACATAATTTTAAAGCCATTTGAAAGAAGTAAATTGTGAAAATCAAAAGCTATTTGCTAGAATTAAATTGTCCAGCCCCATCTTCCCCTCCTCTATATTTATAGGTGAAGTTCAAAACACGTTTAAACGCGTGTATTTTGAGTTAAATTTTTTAGATGCCTAGGCTAAGCGGGGAGGGGAGAGGGTAAAGCCCCCTTAGCCCATCTCCATCAAACTGGTTGCGCCACTGGTCTATTCACAGCAGAGTTGTAAACAGGCCGACTAGTTCAGGCCCGAACTCGAAAACTAATTTGAAGCCCAATTCATGCCCGAAAAAACCCGAATGTAAATTTAGTTATGAAAAATTTAGCAATGTTGCCAAGTTATTTTGATTATATTTTTGTACATCTAAGACAAAAAGTACGTCTCAGGCCCTAATCAAGGCCGAAATTTTTGTCAACTTTAAGCCCGAACCCGGCCCGAGCCCGAATCCGACCGAAAAACCCGGCCCGATTACAACTCTGATTTACAGCTTCCTTGATTGATGTTCAGCAACAAAAAGGAAAAGTGTGAAGCCTTCTTTGTGTGTGGTAGACAAATTGGCAGGTGGCAGCTTGACTTGAAAACCGGAAGTCTTTATTTCTTTTTCCTTCTGGTCAAGACACAATGTGTTGGTAAATAAAGATGTAATTGCAATTGTGGCTATGTTTCATTTTGCTTACAATTCTTGCGTTGAGTTTTGAACTCGTGGTCTCTGCAAGCACTCGGGTTGGTGAGATGTGATGCGCGCGGCACGTCTTGCTTGCCGCGGGACTTGCGGTGATTACGAGCTCGATCTCCGTTTCCTTTATTTTTGAACGTTGAGGGCAAAGTTTAATTTACATTTAATTTGCAATTTAAATACTTGGTTTTCAGTTAATAGATCTCAGTTGGTTTTTTTTCCTTAGTTGTGGTTGTAGGTGATCGATAAGAAGCACAGTTTTCAGTTCTAGTTTTAAGTTCTTTAAAATAAACTAAGTCGAATTTAGCGATACTATCATGCAATCATTTTCAACTTCACTTACTCACACATTTGATTTCTACAGTATATACCAGGGCTTTCCAAACTGGGGGTCGCGACCCCCAAAGGCGTCGCGTAACGACCTTCAGGGATCGCAAAGAGAATTACAAGTGTTACAAGGAAGTGTAAAATTGGTATAGTCTTAGCGACTCCTGACTGTCATTAAAACGTTTCCCCATTCGTATCATATAGCACAGCTGGATGCCTAATTTGTTTTGTTTTGTCACTTCGGTTTACACATAACCGAAACAGGTGTGCAAATCTTTATTGAGCATTGGGGGGGGGGGGGATTTGCAATTTTACCCCAATTTTTGCCCCATTTTCAACATTGGGGGGGATGAATGTCGACCACGATTTTTTCAGGTGAGCAAATAAAGTGAAGACCAAAAAAAAAAAAACAGAAACAGGTCTTCACCAAAAATGGAAACTTTTTTTTCCCCGAATTGAAATGGAGACCTGCGCTCAGATGCACACCAGAGTCAAATTATCGGAGGGGTTGCAGATGAAGATCATATTTAAATTATTGGGGAGGATACAGTCAAATTATTGGGGGAAATATATCCCTCATCCCCCCCGGGTTTCGGCACCCCTGATTGAACTATGCAGACCAAATTCAATGCTTGTATAGCGCTGTAGTCAGAAGTGTAACCACCCCATTGGCCTGCCAAACAAAATGCAGGATAAAGAAAATAGCACGTTTTAGCACTTTTAAGACTGTTTTTTGCATTGGAATAGACTCAAAAATGATTTAAAGCATATTTTTAAAACGTTTATTTAAGAGAGGGGCTATTTTGTCAAAAATAAAACTCATAAATCAGAAAAAAAAAACTTTAAAACATAGCCAAAAATCGGTATCCAAATTTGATTGCTGATTGAAAATGCTTAACATTGGTTTCATCAAAAATTATATAAATTCAGGAATAAGGAGGGAAGGGAGCTATTTAGTATTAGTAAATTACCAATCACTTCTCTCAAACTTCCTTCTATTAGCCCCCAAATTATATCATTATAAAACATAGGTGAAATCGATCACTCCTTGAGAGTTTTATTGGACTACCGGTTTAGGATTTTATGATTTACCATCTGGTAAGTAAGAGAACTGAAATCCTAGCTAGAGCTACCTCCCATATAGCCCATTTATGCAACAAATATACTCATGCTTTGCTCAGCACGTTTTGATAGAATCAATTTTTATCAAAATAGGCCTAAAATTGTTATTTTTTCCAAAAAAATACAAAATTTTTGAAGCGCTGGGGGATCCACCTCCAGACCCCCGTAACAGCCCCCCCATTGTAAAACTCTGACTATGAGCCTGCCCGTAGTAACGATAGGTTGGTAGAAGAGTAGCAGCGTAATATATATATAGTCAAGTAGAGGTATAGCTATCATACTGCTACTGCTGGTTAGATTCTAATCAATGGATTGCTGGTTAAAAAAAGTCGCACGACAACGGTACTAAGCGTACTGCAGATGATGTTAAAGCAGCGGTAAACACAAATGGACGCAAGGTATTTGCAAATGTGTTTGCGTTTTGTACGCATTGGGTACCAGTGCCTTGTTGTTATTTTTTTGATTGAATAATTACCACAAATACACAACTCATACTGTTTATTATTTTAACCGTGAGGGGTCGCGGAAATTTTTAGAAGATTAAAAGGGGTGGCGTGCAAAAAAGTTTGGGAAGCCCTGGTATTTACAGTACACATATACCACTCTAAAATATTAAAATTTAAAAACTATCTAAAACCCGACAGACTGTTTCACCTATGAAAGGATCATCAGGGGTCTAAAAACAAAAACATACACTGTGATAAAAACTGATACTGATAAAAGTCATAAATATAACGCTGTACTGTTGAACTCTGGTAAAACACAGTAATGCTTAGTCAAGTGAGCAAAAATTACGCGCGCAAGGTCAAGGTGAAAAAACAATTAAGACTGCGAAATGGTAAAAACAAATATGTGTCGGAGTATGAGGTGCGAGTTTGCTAGTTCTACAGTATATAAGTAAAAATCTTCACTTTCTAGCCAAATCTTTTAATTCACGAATCTCTTTAACTCTAACTCCCTATATTTCTCAAACTTGACTCGTCGTCTTCTATAATCAGTGTCTTAAATGCTTACTGTAATGTGCTTCAGTTTTTGATTTTATTTATAAACTGCTATCACGTTGAAACAACTTGCTGTAATTTTAAACCATAAAATGCACTTGAGAACCGAAACCTAGACAATTTTTTTTCAATTACATTGGCTGTGGTTTTTGTTGTTAAATAGTTTTTGCTGTTGTTGTATTGCATACTATCTTCCTGTCACCAGACAACGCCAGACGCCAACTTTAGATAATCCGCATCCTTTTCTTTGCAATAAGTACTTGTGTTTGGAGGCATAGGCGTAGCCAGGGGGGGGCCCAGGGGGCCCGGGCCCCCCCCAATCAAAACTCCGCTAACGACAAAAAGTTATGACAACATAGCCTGACGATGTTTAGTTGCAGTTTTTTTTCAGTAATTGCGCACATAACAGTAATTAAACAGTAAAGTAACAGTAAAGCTAACGGTTTCGGCCGAAAAACCACTCTCAATTTCGGTGAAGACCTTTTTTTTTTTTTTTTTTTTTTTGGAGATCACCTGATTTTGGGCGGAAAAATCGTTCGAATTTCCGAATTCGGCTGAAAAATCACTCTTAATTTCGGTGAAGACCTTTTTTTTTTTTTCTTTTTGGAGATCACCTAATTTTGGGCGGAAAAATCGTTCGAATTTCCGATTTCGGCTGAAAAATCATTCTTAATTTCGGTGAAGACCTTTTTTTTTTTGGAGATCACCTGATTTTGGGCGGAAAAATCGTTCGAATTTCCGATTTCGGCTGAAAAATCATTCTTAATTTCGGTGAAGACCTTTTTTTTTTTTTGGAGATCACCTGATTTTGGGCGGAAAAATCGTTCGAATTTCCGATTTCGGCTGAAAAATCATTCTTAATTTCGGTGAAGACCTTTTTTTTTTTGGAGATGACCTGATTTTGGGCGGAAAAATCGTTCGAATTTCCGAATTCGGCTGAAAAATCACTCTCAATTTCGGTGAAGACAGCCGAATTTTTGAGGGTTTGGGCCCCCCCCAATCAAAAATCCTGGCTACGCCTATGTTTGGAGGTATCCCTACCTGCTTATTGCTTAAGATTTTTCAGTAATCCAATGATCCTGTGGAATTCTTAAATTCGTTTTCATTAACTTTGCTGCTTGTTCGAAGTCACAAGTAGAGATAATCATGGTAAAGCGCTTTATCCAACGAGGCAACATCCTGACCTGGGTGCGAGTTGAACCCAGATCGTTTAATCAGTATCGTAGTACAAAAGTAAAGAACAAATAGTAAAAACAGCAAAAATTTCGCTATCTGCTTTTCCGCGATGGTTACAAGAACAGCAGTTTGATATTGAGCCGCTACATTTGTTTAAATGTCTGACGTTGTGTCGCTACTTCCTTTTCCTGCCTCTACATGTTATTTTTGTGCTAGTATCCATTCGTTACTTCTGTGATGGTCAAGAATAAAAAAATGAATGAACAAACTTCAAGGTCTCCATCACTTAATTTCTTTCTCTTATTTTGGTGAAGTTTGTAGTGATTTCAACTCATATCTTTAATTATACGAATAAAATTAGGTATGTAACTGACCCATTTGTGTGTGGTCTTATTACAGGTCCTTTTCCCTTTCCTTTAGCTAGTAATGCTTATTTAAAAAAATTTTCTGAAGGCATTTTCTTAACACAGGAAAATCATCGAAGCCAAGATTTTTTGATTTAGAGAAGTGAGCGGCTCCATGTTTTAAGATTCTCGATTTTCAGTGTAGCTCAGCTTTTATTTACTCTATTTTACACAAGAAAATGGGGAAAATGCTCCCCTCGATTTTTTCTGAATGATTACTATCTACTAGGTGCCAATTCCTCCCCCCCCAAAAAAAACAGAATTTCAAAGTGGGCTTCCATGCGAAATGCCTTTGCTTTGGTTGACCAAAGACATGGTGGGAAAAACATTGTTACAATATTTCATGCACTACATCCAGGCGCGTAGCCAGGATTTAGAAAAGGGGGGGGGCTATTTTGAAAGACTGAGAAGTGTGCAAACGACCTTGACTCGAATTTTCATTGACCTTAAATCAGTTTCAGACGGTTTGTCAAAATTTGAGACGAAATGTCTCGAAAAGATCGAAAATTCAACCGTTTTTTCCGCCAAAACTTAGGTGATCTCCAAAAAAAAAAAAAAAAAAAAAAAAAAAAAGGTCTTCGCCAAAATTCAGAGTGATTTTTCGGCCGAAATCCAAAATTCAAACGTTTTTTCCGCCCAAAATCAAGTGATCTCCAAAAACAAAAAAAAACAAAAAAAAAAAAGGTCTTCGCCAAAATTCAAGGCGATTTTTCTTCCAAAATTTCGCAAGTTCAAACGTTTCAGGGGGGGCTCTTTTCGCATGGGGGGGGGCTATTTTCAATTTTTCACAGAAAATCGGCCTCAAAAGCACAAAAAACATGCGATTTTGCATACTTCACAAGCCAATGGGGGGGGCTCGAGCCCCCCCCGCCCCCCCCCTGGCTACGCTACTGACTACATCTAATATACTACAGCCTGCAGAAAAAAAAGAGAAATAATTGTTAATTAAAAATTTTATTCAAATATTTATAGGTTCTGTTTTTTTTTTGTTTTTTTTTTGTCAACCAGTTTATGAAAAAGTGTTGTGATTTGAACCAATTTTGCTTTGAGTCAAGTTAATTCACGAATAACATTCAAAGATTTAAAGGCGAATGAAGTTAGTCATGGGCGAAAGTGTTCCAACTTTGAGGTTTGCAGAAATTAATGCATCAAAATAATTGTGCAATATTTTTTACCCATGTTTAGCTTAAATGACATCATAAATTTTTTTGCTGTGTAATCATTTGCACCTAAGCATTTCTAATTTGCATTAATAATGTAAACTTATGAACAAAATCAGAACCGCTTATTGCGTCAATCTCAAAAAAAAAAAACAGCAGTGACGTCATTTTTTGTAACGCATTAACAAAACTAATTTTTTTCAAAAAAGCTTTGTTAAAAGCCAACCCATGTACAAAATTTGATGCGCTTAATGGTTTTCGCTGAAGAGGAGTGGTATTTTTACCCCCCCCCTCTCTTTAAATGTACCCGAATAAATTATTTTGGACCAAGCCCACGCGTAAAATAAGGTTAAAACATGATTTATTTGATTCGTTGAAAAAAATCTCACCGCTCTAATTTAATTAGTTAAACTACCGGTACTTTATTATAACTGCCAAAATTTCAGAAGCCTTAATAGCTTAGTTTTTAGTTCAAGTTTATTTATTTTTGCCACAAAATTCACATAATATAAACAAACGATTAAAGTTAAAGAATTAATTTGGCAAGGCAGACTGCGAGTTGACCTCTCGGTCTTCAAAGTCTGCAGCCACCCCGATTACCCGATAAAATGATGTAAGTTAATCAAAAACATATCGTTTTCATGAAGCAAGTGACGAATTTCATCCAAATTGCAATACCAATGTTTTATACTGTATACTAAAGTTTCTGTAATACATACTAGTACATACTCAATAGATAATTTTTGTATGATACTTTAAAGCTTTTAAAAGATTGTTTGGTTTTAATGCTTGTTGGAATTTCGTTCCATATTTTAACACCTTGGTACCTGATGCTTTTTTGAAGTCTGGTTGTTTTGTAAAGAGGAATGTACAAGGTAGGATTGTTGGCAGTGCTTCATGAACGTGTACACTTTTGAGAAACTTGGTTAGTTTTAATGTAAAGGTTTGACAGTAAAGGTGGAAGACGTTGATGATAATGGTGAAATATCAGTTTGGCAACTTCATGCTTATATAATTCAGGAATTTTTAGAATTTTTAGTTTAGAGTAAAATGGTTTAGCATGGTCCATATATTTGCCGCCGCCGATAATTTTTACAGCTTTGTTTTGAAGTGTCTGTAATTTTGATAGGTAAGATTTGTGGGTACAACCCCAAATGGATAAACCATACAGTAAATGAGGATGAATAAAAGCATAGTATAGTTTGAGAAGTGAATTAGAAGGAAGAAAATGTTTTAATTTTGAAAGAATGCCCACCGACCTAGCAACCTTATTTTCGACACTTTTAATGTGGGAATGGAAGTTTAACCGTGAATCAATAAAAACACCCAAATATTTTGCTTTATCACACGGTAATATTGGTAAGTTATTAACAATTAAGGTGACATGGGGACTTAGTATGTTTTGTTTGGGGGAAATAATAAGATGGTTTGATTTTGATGGATTTAGACTTAATTTGTTAGCAATGGACCAATTGTAAACGTTTGCTAAGTCCTTATTCATTTCGGTTTCTAATGATGCTAGATTTGGGCTATCTATTATGAGGCAAGTATCGTCAGCAAACAATCGTGGAAGACAATTGACGGAATTGTTTAGATCATTGATGTACAGTAGAAAAAGAAGTGGACCAAGTATTGACCCTTGAGCTACACCATAAGTTATAGATTCAATTTCAGATTGTATACTGTCAACCGAAACGTATTGTTTTCGATGTAAGAAGGAACAAATAAGTTTATAAGCGGGTCCTCGAATGCCATAATGATCAAGTTTTTTAAGCAAAATATTATGTGAGACTGTATCAAAAGCTTTTTGAAGATCTAAAAAGATAAGTCCTGTATATTTTCTTTGATTGATATTATCAAGAGTAGTTGTTACAATGTCAAGGCAGGCATGGCTAGGAGCTATGTGTTTCTGAAATCCGTATTGTGATTTATGAATAACGTTATGTTTTTTGAAAAATTCCAGAAATCTATTATACGTAGGACGTTCAAGAATTTTAGAGAAACAAGTTAGTATTGAAATGGGTCGGTAGTTGCTTGGGTTTGTCTTATTTCCTTTTTTGTGGAGAGGTATGATTTTAGCAAGTGAACAGTTTTCAGGAAATATGCCATTAATAAAGGAAAATTCAAAAAAGCATTGCAAGTATGGTGCGATGATGGTTGAGGCAACTTTGAGAAAATAAGCAGAAATGTCATCATGACCAACAGCTTTGTTCGTGTTAAGTGAAAGAATAACATTTGATATTTCGATTTGTAGTGCTGGGTGATTTCAAAAAGATTGAATCAGAAACACGATCAACTTAAGCATCAACTTAAGCAATCAAGCAGCTACAACTGAATGGTTTTGATTTAATTAATTCGTCTGTTTTTGTTTTTTTTACAATTTTCATGAAGATATCCTGATGGGGGGAAGCCCACGGGGGTCGTGCCCCCTAATGGCTACTTGTGATCCACCATTTTGGATCACTCAAAACCAGTGGTGGGCAAGTTACTTTCTAAAAGTAAGTAGTTACAAGTTACAGTTACTTGGCAAAAAAAGTAACTAAGTTACAGTTACAGTTACAAATTTGAAAAAGTAACTAGTTACAGTTACAGTTACAAGTTACAGTTACTTTAGTGATTAAAAATTTGGACTAAAAACAGACCTGACGGCTTTAACTTAAACTTTAACCAGCAACCACATGTATAGTCCAGTGAACACAGTGAAGAAAATATGGATAAAAGGTTATGATTGATCAGACATACGACTGTGCGTCCTGTGTTGGCTTTGTAATACAATTATTTTGAATGGAATTCATAAAAAATCTGTAATTTGGTTCAAAGCATGTTGTACAAAAAGTAACTGTAACTGTAACTTTTTTTAGGGCTCTAAACTGGTAACTAGTTACAAATATCGTTACATCTGAAAAAAAGTAACGAAGTTACAGTTACAGTTACTAAAAAAGTAACTAGTTACAGTAACTAGTTACAATTGTAACTAGTTACTGCCCACCACTGCTCAAAACACAGTTTTTGGAATATCACGCAACGACACGACAACAGACAAAGATGGAATAATAACGTTTAAGCATGATTCTCGTTTGACGTTTTCTCGATTCTTTGCAAATTTGCTGGTGGAAACCAACTGCTACACATAAATGTGACGCAATAATCCGTCTCATTAACACGCCTTTACGGATGTGTCGCGGAATAGAGATGTCAGCCTACAGGTTACCGGTAATTTGTTGGTGATTATTACCTAATACCATACGTGAAAACTTTTTTGAAGATAAGCTGTTTTTGTTTTTTTTGTAAAGCGCACTCAAAATTTCTAGGTCACAGTCAATGGAGCAACCAGGGAGGAAGGGTCAAAGGAAACTTCAGCCCCCCTTGGCCAAGTCACTCAAAAATTTTTACCTTCAACTACGAGCGTTTAAACGTGTTTTGGACTTGACCTGAAGTAAGTGGGGGCGGGGAGCTAAAGGGGCAAGGCAATTTAATTCTTTCAAATGACTTCTGAATTTTATCAATTTAGTTATATGGCTTCGAAAACGTGCGAAATACGATTAAAATGGAGTTAAAAATTAAAATCGCAATTTTTTGTCGCAAAATCAACCAGCGGCTGGGGGCTTTGCTCTCAGGTCTTTGTCTGTGACATGCTTGAGTTGCATCAGTTTGTTCAGCACGGGGCCTAAATTAGACAACTTTTGTGCAAAAAAAATTTCGTTTTGGTTCAAGCCCCCCTCTGAGCAAAATCTTGGTTGCGCGTCTGATCGCATTCACTGCTGCAAATAGATTTTTAAGGGATTATGGGCCGTAGACGAAACAAGCTAAGACACGCTGCCGGCCTTATATGACTTTTTTTTCAGACACGAATACAAAGATTTTCAAAATTCTGCGTAATTTGCAGCCGTATATTATCAGTTTCTATGTGCAAACGTTGTCTATTTTAGTGCCCTCTCATTTTCAGTTAGTTCTCCACCCCCACTTTGTTAGCTCCGGCTGCGGCACTGCAGGCGCGTCGCCAGCGGGGAGGCAGGGGGGCAACGCCCCCCCCGATTTTCGTTTTTGCCCCCCTCCCGGTTTTTTTCTTGCCCCCCTCACGGTATTACTTTGGGAGGAAGAAATTGGTGTTTTTGGGCAGAAAAAACGTTAAAATTTGTGATTTCAGCCAGAAAAAGCCTTCGGATTTCGGCGAAGATCTTTTTTTTTTTTTTAAGATCACCTGCTTTTGGTCGGAAAATTTGTGATTTCGGCGAAAACCTTTGCCCCTCTGATTTTAATTTTGCCCCCCGATCTCGCGAACTTGGCGACGCCCCTGCGGCACTGACAGGCCCGATTCCGAAAGCATAAGCCTGAAAGACGTCATTCAGCGTGTTTTAAAGTTATTTTAATTTTTTACCACACCTAGGCGTCTGCCTACATTGTGCGCGAAATCGTCAGCTTATGAGCGTAACCTTAGTTTCCGTAAAAAATTTTGTAAGCCCAGGCGTACCACCTTACAAGAGTGAAACTGCCAGCGAAAAAATGTTGCTAAAAGAGCAAATTTTTTAAGTTGGTACGCTCGTAAGCTCGCGATTCGCGTGAATTTCAAAAAACAGGGCCGACATAACAAAACGTGCCAGCGAGCTCTTAAAGGCCATTTTCGCTCGCTAAAAGGAGCTAACGAACAAACAAATATTTGTACACAATTTGTATTTTTGAACTGTCTCGCCCAACATACGTTAAAACTGCTCGCTCGAATTTCTTTGCTAGATGTTCGTAACTTGAGTTAGTACGTAATAAACATCTGATTGTGACGTCAGATGCATCTCTGCTTCAAAGTAATGTGTTCAAGCGTACTATATGTACTGCATTGTTATGGAAAAATATACTATAAGCTATGAGTCATTATTCTAAGCCACCAAATTCCTCAACTGATAATAATTGGTTAATGAACGACAGAATTTAATTATATTTTTGGATCAATATAAAATAAAAACAACTTCTTCCATAATACAGTTTTTGTAAATGACGTAAAGCGCCCTTGAGGTTGTTGGTGAGTAAACTTCAGTATATCTTAACTTAACAGTTACTTTAGATTTCAAAAACTTTCAAAAGTGAGCAAGTCGAAGTACACTCTTTCTTTTTATAACCGGCAAATCTTCAGTTGAGACTGGCTGTTTTTAATTTTTTGCCGATATTTAGTCTCATATGTTCTTGATTTTGTAAAAATTTTGTGAACATCGATGCCAATTTTAGCGGCCATGTTTGTAACACTGTTTAATTCCTATTGCTCTGTCTGCTTAAGCGAAGACTTTTTTCTTGCCTTTGCAACATCGTAACAAAAAAGCAAGCTTTTTTCAAGTAGAGCAACTGCCAAAAAAAATTCTCAATTGCTTGCGCAGAGCAACAGAGCTTTATAATTGCAATATCTTGACGTCCTTCATGGTCGACTCCTGGGAAGCCATGTCAACTTCCACTGGCTTCCCAGGAGTCTACCATGAAGGACGTCAAGATATTGCAGTTTTGATTTCCGTGGTCACGCAGAGGGGAGTCCTTGTAGTAGGGATAGCCTATGGCTGTCCTTACTACAAGGATCCAGCGATTTTTCACTTGTTTCTAAAGTACCACAAGTGAAAAATCGTTTATTCCCTACTAAGCATCTGCCTCTGTGCAAGCCAATAAGGTATGCCAGTTAGGCCAAGATGTTTGTTCAGCTGGGAATACCTTTGAAAAGATAGCTGAGGGCTGCCGATGAGAGCCAAAAGCTCGAAACAGCTCTGTGCAGAGCTTTATAATCTTGAATATAGTTGCAATTTCGCTTGCAAACACAAGAAAATCACTAAACTTTAGCCCTATCTCTTAGTTACCTAAAAGTTACTTTAAAGTAACTCCCAAATGAAAAAAAGTTTTGCTTTCATGCACCCCGACTTAGAATCAAATTTAATAACACAAATTTTCAGAAAGTTTGGGGTCAGCCGAACAACCGGAAGTGACATCATTTTTGCCTTTGTCAGAGGCACGTAAGGAGTTTCATGCAGTTTTGAGCAGAATGCATGCTTATCAGTGCGCGCATTTTATTCATTGCACTGCGTAATCACTATCACAGCAAATCCTCAGCTGGAATAAAATATTTTATTTACTGATAAATGCATTGCATCATCATTACATCATTGATGACGTCATCATTCAAAAATATTGCTTTTTCTGCTGTTTATTGAAATTAACTGCGTTTGCATGAACAAAATATTCATTTTCATCAGCTGTTGAGTGATAAAATGAAAATAATACTGCAGTATTCTAAAATTTTGTCAATTATACTACATCTCAGTTACAAAAAAAATACAAATATTAATCAACACAATAATTATGAAGATGACGTTATCATGCATGTGACGTCATTATATCTGTGGTGACTTTATCAGAGATGTCTTTAAAATAACAAAAGTCCAAACTGAAAATAAAATTTCTCAACATTTAGGCAAATTTACGAGCTGTTACAAAGATTTACTGGTTTTGATAACGTCATCATCGTTTTCGTGACGTCACAACCTCAAAATATTTAATTTTAAAAATTAAAAAAATAGCTTCAACAAGCAAAAAATCTTACTTCCATCACTGACCAATCGATTTTTAGATAGGGGGAGCAAACAGGGTGTAAAAATAGCCCGGTAGATATAGGATTAATTGTTTTGAATCAGCACAAATTTTAGTTTCTTTTATTTGGTTTGAATTTTTTTTTTGCTTTTGGTTTATTTTGATGCCGAGGCTGGCATTGTTTTTAATTTGTTTTTAAATTTTAAGCAAAAATGAGCCTCGTGTTCTTAGAAAATTGTTAATATAAAAAGAGTGCATTGCTACTTTTGTCTTCTGGCATTACTCAATATTTCTTTATCAGTTGAAACACCATATAGTTCTCAAGGCAATTCACTTTTTTTTTTAGCAGCCTAATAGCAAACATGGCGACGATTTTAATTAATTTTCAGCAAAAATTCGCTTTAGTTAGAAGTTTTCAACATTTCGCCGTTAAATTTCTGAACCAAAAAGATTTCTCGCATGCTAAAGGGCCAGTCTACACTGAGCGTAAAATTGTCAGCTTACGAGCGTAACCTTAGTTTGTTTTAAAGAAAAATTCCGTAAGCCCAGGCGCACCATCTTTCCGGCATACCACCTTATCAGCGTGAAATTGCCAGCGAAAAAATTTTCTAAAAGAGCACAACATTTTTTCAGCCCGTACGCTCGTAAGCTCACGATTTGCGTGAAATTTCAAAAACTGGTTTGCCAGGTCTCGAGGTAGGTCAAAATTAGGTTCATAAGGTTTGTTGATATAAAGTTGATTTTCAAAAGTGAAAGTATGCGTGTTGGTTTGAAATAGCCTAATTTAACATGAAAATGATCAATTTGCGGCTCTGTAAGAAAAAATTTGCTAAAAAAAGCCAGGGAGGATAGGCCTAAAAGTGAATTACGAATCGTTTGTTGTAATGTAACATTTGTTTAGCCTAGTCCTAATAAAGAAATTTGAAAATTAAAACCAATATGTGTTGTGGCAATGCAGATCACAGTCCAGACCTGGGGGACTTGCCTAGCCAAAACCAGTACCGGTAGGCCTACCAGTATGGTGCGGTAGGTTTACGTCTGGTGGTACCTGAACCTAGCATGTATTATACCACATTGTTAAAGTAAACTGGTAATTTTAGCCTGATAGCTGCTGTAGGCTAGTTTACCGGTACTTCAAAGGGTTTAACCTACTGGTGGAGGTGCAGTGATGCTGTATGACTGATATCGGTAAGCAAGCAACTTAGTAACCTGGGCTACTGTCAAAAAATATGCAAAGTTAAAAGATTAGTCTGCCAATAAAAGCTAGGCTCTGATCTTTTATTTCAATAAATCTTTAAAACTTGTAGAGCCTACTGTATCAGTTAGCCTAACGTAATAAAAGCATAATTAAAATGCAATAATCTAGGCTTGCCGGCACTAGCCTTCTGATATAATGGGCTATGCAGTAGCAGCTATATAGGCATGTAAAATTATTCTTTTTAAAGATGTGTAGCAAACATGTGTAGCAACTATGCAAATAAAAATCGCTTTTTTATTTTCAATATCCTTTGCATGTATTATTGCCTGACGTCGTGTCGCTACTTCCTTTTCCTGACTCTACATGTTATTATTGTGTCACCATGCATTTGTAATTGTTGAGCTGGTCAAGAATAAAAAAAGAATGAATGAATGAATGTCCATACTTATTATTCAGCAACTATAAGGTTTTAATTAGACCTTCACAAATAGTTGAGGTGAATCTAATAGGTTTGGCCTACTGCCAGTGTCAGTAAGATAGTAAAATCAAAAGCTTTTATTTTCTGCAATTGCTTTTCAGAATTAGCAAGCTTTTATTTTAAGACTCTATTAGCAAGCTTTTATTGTTGTAAACAAATATTAACTGTGAGTACTCAGAGAATTGGAATTTAACAAATGCAGCAATGACATAGTATTTTTGGTCCAGACTCAAAGAGACTTATTGATAAACTTATGAAGCAATGTTGATCTTCAATGCTCAAAGACTTCATGGATGATGACCAATCTAGCCGTGGCGTTGTCAAGTTCTCAAGATTAGTTATGTGTATTACTAGATTGACAATCTCTACCAGGTGTTTGAGCTTTTGTTTAAAAAAACACCTTTAGGCGTTTTCATAATGAAGATAAAAAAACAGACTTGGTAGTTTTATCTAAATCATTTGCGTTTAGTCAAAGTAATTATTTAAAATTACCAAAGGGTCAAAGATTATTTGTCACTTTTAAAGCTTTTTTTTCTGATGCGATGACGTGACAAGACAGTATTCACATCACTGTAACTAAACAATTTCTAATTTTTTGTAACATATGAGTAGCATTGCTTGTTTTTCTTAGGTGCAACTAAGATTTTGAAGGGTCATTTTTTTTAAACTATAAGGTGCACCAATAATACTTAAAGTTTTCAAGGAATACTACATGTGCCTTATATCTGATGTATTTAATCTGTAGTTCTGGTTATGCTCTCTTACGGCCAGTTGATCAAGCGGTAATGCATTCGTCTCTGGAGTGGAAGGTCTGAGATTTAAATCGGCCTTGTCAAATCGAACACAGCGTTGCTAGTGGCTTTTTATTGCTGTGACATTTCTTTGAAGGCAGCTATATGTTGCTTGGGTGCAATGATGCTGTGATGGGCCCTGCCAACTCTTCATGTACTTCGACGTTTCACAGCATGCATAATGAATAATTTGATTTGATTCCCTTCAAGACTTCATTCAGATTTGAACCATTTAGATTTTTTGAAAGTCTTTTAAAGTAAATAAAGTTTATGTAGGGTAGTGCACCGTATAGTTTGGTGCACTTTGTGCCTAAAAACAAAAGCTATAGAAGCCATTTGTTTCGTGTGTCTTATGCTAGAAAATAATAATTATAAAGCCATTTGCCGATACTACGACAGTGTGCCTGATGACTGCTATATGTTCCAGTTTGCTGCAACTTATGGTCTAAAAAAATATTGCAGTAATATCTTTACTAAAATTATTTTGATAGAATAAACTATTCTTTGTTTAGTGTTTCAAAAAAATTGTTTTTTTGCTTTAATTTATGCTTATTTGATTTGATAGCTTTGTTCTGTAATGTAGTACCGGTACATTCCGAGAATTTTCATGTGACCAGTTTGATGCAAAAAATTTGATCTAGCAGTGATATGGTTAGGGGTTTGCATCAAACATCTTTTGGGTCTGGTTTGGACTAAAATTAAAATTGTCCAAATTAAATGTCTTGTGTCAACTGGTTGCCTCTAAAAATTTTGGACTCATGTCCAAGTGTTTTATGCATAATTGGTACAGTTTTTTGATATGTCGATTGCTAATTGCGGTTTTGGACACTTTGCAGAATTTTGAACTTTTTCTGGTTGGAGTAATTTTTATTTGTTTTGCTATTGATTCTCCAATGTGTAGAAGATAATTGGAAGATTATCGGAACTGCTAGAGTGAAAAGCAGAAGTAAAATCATCAAGTTCCATTAATGTTTGTTGTGTATTTCTTCAACATGGCGTTCAACATCTTCATGGTCATCAAATCCTACTAAAAATTGATCATGATTTGGGTTAAGCGCTGTTGCCTAAACATGACAATTTTTCTTTTAGTGAAAAAAGTAAAAAGGGGAAGTAAAGCCATCAAGTTCCATTAATGTTTGTTCTGTATTTCTTCAACATGCCTGATGGTCAACACACTGTAATAAAAATTGATCGTGGTTTGGGTTAAGTCCTGGTGGCTAAACTTTTGACATTTTCTTCTTTTCCCACCATAAAATCAAACAAGACTTTGGTGATTATTAATGCTTCATAGAGTTGCTGCCTGACTTTTCCAGGAGCCAGGCATTATTAATTTCTCAGTGTTATAAAATCGAAAAATTGATGATGTATAAAAAACATACTTGCTTTCTGAGACTGATTCGACATTGGCATCATTTTTAATCATTTGGTTAATTTTTTCTTATTTTTATGTCGTTTTCAGTGTTTAAGGCTCATTTATTAAGTTTTGAAGCAAATTTGTCTAGCTTTGCTTTTATAACACACCTTGAGTTATAACTTTCAGCAGAGCATTTGAACTTTTCAGCAATTAAATTTTGAATTCAATTCAAGATTGGTTTGCTTGCGCACAAATTGTTTTGCTCCTACATATTTGAAAGCTTGAATTAGCTCTAGTTCTGATTTGGCTAGCGCTAGATATACAGTCGGGGACAAAAGTTTAAGACCACTTTATTAAAAATCAACATTTTCATGAAATGCTGTGTTATGATTCATAATCATAGGAAACATGTCATAAACTTTATTTTGTACAACAGTCCTTCATTCTAAATTACGTACTGTCGAAACTTGTGATACAGCAAGTGCAGGAGGAAATTTTTTTGAGAGTTTTAAGATTTATAAAGAGCCTAAAAATGGGTAGAAAATCATCACTGACGGAGGTGCAACGAGCCAGAATTGTACTTTCAGAACGACAAATTAGCAAAGCAGAAAAGTGCAGCAAAACAGCCATGCATAATGCACTAGCTAAATTCAAAAATTCAGGGAGCTATTCAGATAATAAGAGATCCGGAAGACTTCGAAAAACAACTGCAAGGGATGACCGCCTCATTAGGCGTGTTGCTGTGCGTTCTCCACGAAGCTCATCTTAGAAAATGCGCTCAGCATTATTAGCACACAGTACAGATGTTTCCAGCAAAACTGTGAAACGGCGTTTAACGAAAGATTTTGGCCTCAAGGCGTTCAAACCAGCTAAAAAAACCCACCTAACTCCAGCAATGAAATTGAAGAGATTAAATTTTGCGAAGAAACATATCAACTGGTCAAGAGAACAGTGGTCAAGGGTGATTTTTTCTGATGAATCATGCATCCAGCAATTTGGATCTCGAAAGCATTCAGTTTGGAGACCTGTTGGAAAGCGATTCGATGAAAAATACACGCAACAAACTATAAAACATTCTCCAAAGATCATGATATGGGGTGCTATGTCAGTTAAAGGAACAGCAGGGCTCTTCTTTCTCACTCCTGGGACAACCATAAACGGCGCAAAATATCTTGAACTGCTAAAGAACAAGTTACAGCTTCACATGAATGTGCATGAATGCACTATTTTCATGCAACATGGCGCCCCATGCCATATAGCAAAGATCGTTAGCAACTTTTTAAAAAGTAAAAAAATCCAAGTTCTTGATTGGCCCGGCAACAGTCCGGACCTCAATCCGATTGAAAATCTGTGGGTAATACTGAAAAACAAGGTGGCTGAAGAACAACCCAGCAGTCTGAAGCAACTGGAAAATGTGATAAAAAAAGTTTGGACACTTGGGATAACTTCTGAATATTGCTGCAAACTCATCGAAAGCATGCTTAGACGCCTTAACATGGTCATAAATAATAAAGGTGGACACACAAAATATTAAATGTCGTATCATTTACGTGCATTACAATAAATCATTTGCCTGAAAAGAGGATTGAAAATAGTTTTGTAGCTAAAAACAATGAAAATACGCGATTTATGGCATCAGTTGGAATTATAGATCATGATTGCTGAAAAATTCTTATTTTATAGGTGTTGGTCTTAAACTTTTGTCCCCGACTGCAGCTTGCCTGTCAATGCTGATAATAACTGGGTTCAAAATGTTACTAATTTTAGCTTTGCAAATAGATCTACTACTACTACAACCGTGAGTTCGTATGCATAACTGAACGAATAAAATTCGTTGCCACTATATTGGATGAAATATGAAATTAAAAGTTTGTTTCTTTTTAAGAAATGCATGAGAACATAAACTTAACATTTTAATTTAGCCTTTGAGGATGTTGCCGCAGTTTGATTCCCCATTTTGTAGCTTATTACTGTAGCTCAAGGGGGTTATAAATTGTTTCTTTTTATTATAACTTAATAGCTTGGTGTTGCAACCTATTTTTGCCGTTTTTATTGCGAGCAAAACTCTTATGATGAACTTTTCTACAAGTTTTGATTAAACCTATTAGACAGCTCTTGTTTTACACTTATCCGTACATCAATAATAATATGTGCTTTGTCTACTGTGCGGTGATATGTACGTGTAGCGACAAGCAGGTGAAGGGTTCCTCATTCCCTCCGGAGCATAACAATCATATGAGATGCCCGATATGTTGCTTTCTAAAATATTAAGTAAGTAAGTAAGTAAGTAAATTTTATTTTTGGACTCAGTTACATACGATCAAAATAAATGAAATAAGAGAGTACAAACAATATATCAAAAATCATATAAATAAACGTATCGTATACAATTACTGAGTCCAAGGAGCGCCGAACAACCCTGAGGTACACTAGTCAAGGCGCTCCTTGTTCTCGTCATTTCTACTGCAATCTAAAGGCATTAATTATTGAACAAAAAATTATGTATATAAAAAGAAAAACAGAAAAGGAAAACAAATTAAAAAACCAACATGAAAGAAACACAAAGTATTTGAAGTACACATTAAGACTTAAAAAAAAAGGAATGCACACGCATCAAAACTCTCATAGTTGAAGAGGATTCAATTGATTTGATTACAGTACCAGAAGAATCAAAACCAAGTCAATAATGTGATACAATTTTTTCTTTAAAACATTTTTTGAAGGAATTAAACGTTTTATGTTTAATGTCTTCATCGATTTCATTCCAAAGTTTGGCGCCTCGAAATTCCAATTTTTTTTGACCTGCAGTTTTGGAAACGCGAGGTAAAAAATAGTTCAAGTTAGTTTCTTGTTTGATGAGAGTGTACAAATTCAATTTTATTTAATCGTTTTTGAAACAAAAGTGGCAATTTATTATTACAAATTTTATGCATAAACTTAGCAAGTTCCAAATGGTAAATGTCATTCAATTTCAGATAATTTAATTTTTTATACAAATGGGTAACATGAGAAAACTTTTTGTTCCAAGTTATAGTGCGCACTATGTTGTTCATTCTCACGTTTATTTCATGCAATTGGTTTTGAGTTGCTGTGCCCCAAACAATGATACCATAATTTAGAATACTGTATACAAAACTATAGTACAGCATGTTTAAAGTATGTTCAGTTACATAGTCGCGAATTTGATACAACATTGCATTGTGCTTAGCCAATTGTAAAGACAGTTTATTAATATGAACAGACCAAGTCAGTTTTTCATCAATGTAAACACCCAGGTACTTTACAAAATCACTACGTCTAAGTACCTTTTCATTCATGACTACCGTGAATTTGGTTTTAATTGATTGGTAAGGATGTTTATTGCATAACAAATAGGTCGTTTTTGAATAATTTAAGAATAATTTGTTTCTTTTGAGCCAAATATCGATATTTTGAAGCTGTGTATTTACCTTAGTTATTACCTTAGTTTACCTTAGTATTTACCTTAGTTTCAAGTTTTTAATTAACTGCTTTGCGCTTAGAATTTTGTACTTTTGCTTGCAACGAACTTAGTTTATTGAATTTTTGAAAATATTCAATACAATTGTATTACAGAAGTTGCAATATCTGTCTTATTGAGAGAATACAAAAGTTCCTACTCAGAGTACAGTAAACTCAATGAATGTTTTAGTCGTACAATCAATTTTCTGCAATTTTAGCGGTAATAATATCACTGCTGCATAGGGTACTTGAAACTGTTTAGCTACCATAGTTCGCCCTATTTTTGTTTTATGTTTTATGAAAGCGTGATTTGCTGGACATCTGTGAGATTTCTCTCAATCTTCGGCTAAAGCTAGGGTAAGCAGTTTTCCGAATATGTTTAGGTTTTGCGGGTGAGGGATTGAATCTAAAACTTTTATTATTAAATTCTTGTGCGTTACCGTGATACAAAACTACCAGAGTGGTAGTAGAAAAAAAACGACCAGTAGAAGCTTTTGTGGGAAAAAAATGATGAACACTGCAATAAGCATGCAGCAAAACTCTTAGTTATGCAATCAGAAGTTATAATGCAATTAAAGCTGATTGATTACAAGGAGTAAACACATACTGCTTGGAGGGAGGAGTCAGCATAATAATGATAAAATGCGTGTTGTTTTTGCAGAAGGGATCAAATGTGAAAAGATTGTAGTTTAATATGATATTGCATTACTTATTTACGCATTATACGCAGTAACACCGTACGTTTGACGTTTTGAGAAGATGACCAATATCTGCATGCTACGCATCACGCACCGTCTATTGTGTTTCTAGGGGAGGACTACATAAAGTTTGTATAAAAGCTGATGTGGCAGAAAGGCGAAGGAGGTTCAAAATTTGGCCGAAACTGAATGTGGTAGGTCAAAAGAACGCGCTTCCGATAGCGGTTAATCGGCTCGGTTGTACAAACTATGAACGCTTGGTTGGGTTGCTTTATTAAGCGATGTGCCTAGAGTTGAGTCTTGCTTGTTGGTTTTTTGTTGCTTGATTTTATGACGTCATTGGTTGGAGCAGTGACTGAGACAGAAAAGTGACAGTTGAATTAAAGAACTGAAAAAGGTTGAAAGCTGAAAACAAAATGTAGTATACCCAGCAAAATATTGCGACCAGATTTTACCGCCGAGTCACCCTCCGCTAAATGAAATTCAAAAGAGGAAGAACCGGACCTTTGAAACCATTCTGTAGTACCCATCAGTGGCCATTAATTTTTGTAATTCCTTTTATTCACCAAGTTGCTTTGGCCAGGAGACAGCAAAGGAACCTTTCGGTCTTCTAGTTAAGCTGCCACTTGTCCACCTGCTTACCACACCGTGTGAAGTTTTCACACTGACTCTTTTTATTTCTGAACGTTAAGCAAGAAATCAAACCCAGATCTACCGTTTCAGTGACAGGCGCTCAACCACTGATCGGTGTAACTTTTTTTTTCTTACATCCTAAAAAAACTTTGCTACCTAATAGCCACCACAACACTCTTGATTGGCCATACGTTATGTCTTATGTGAGGAAGGTGGAAAAAATTCTCGTTTAAATTATCAAAAAAACAATACTGCTTCTTGTTCTTGTGATGCATAATGTTACCCAAATTTAACCGATACAACAAAGAACTGTAATAAATCTGCGATTTCCGTTATCCAATTTTACACAATATTATGGCAACCAACAGAATACGTTGTTAATCCGTTACGCTCGTAAGCGCCGTTTTGTATAGTGTAGCCACCTTCGATGTACGTACGCTGGGCCTGAAAAATTTTGTACGCACAGTGTAGACAGGCCTTAAAAGGTTAAAGCAATAAGCAAGCACGTATGTCAAGCCCGAATTAAGCCCTACATTTTCTCAATCAAAAGCCCAAACCCGAACTCGACCTGAAAAGCCCGGCCGGACGTACGATTTTGCTCCGTACGACCACGCAATTAAAATTTCCAATACTGTAGTTTTATTTCATCATTCTTCAGTTTCAATCATATTTCTCTAGCTATACTGTAAACACATAAAACTATTAGTTTGGTCGAATTTTCATTGAGGCTCTTTTCAATGAATATGAAGTGCCTCTAAAAGTATGCCACGATACTCCTGTGCCACCTACTGGTCCTACGTATTTTCCATTTAAATTGGATTGAAAGCAAGTCCGATACCACCACGCCCCTTTGGCAACAAGTGCACAATTATTGGGTGATGAATCGTGATCACTGTCCACCGTAGAAAATGGGAAGCTGTTGTGATAAGAACCCAAGCTATCACCTGGCAAAAACATAGCTCACATTAATACTCGTTTTTTTATAAGAACCAGTAATTTGGGTTGAGGCTGGCGGTTCTTATTTTTTTCCAATATTCAATCTCATACTTTGTTCTAAATTTTTTTCTTAATTTTAAGCAAAAATGAGACTCTTGTTTTTATAAAACTGTTCCAATAAAATAAGAAAAGGGAAACAGACAGTGAAGTACAGTATCAAACAACATAGAGATTATCGACGTTTGAAAACAACTAAAGCACAATTCTCTTGTAACGCTTTATTTTTAGGATTTTTTCGACAACTTATGGTGCGTTTACACTGGACACGAAATAACCAAAATTTGACGTCATCAACAACTTGCAAAAGGTTGCAACCAATACTTAAATTGTAGGGGGGACACGGGGGGACGCGTCCCCCCATCGAAATTTAGCGTCCCCCCCATCGAGGTTTAGGCGTCCTCCCATCGAGAGTTGAGCGCGTGAAGACCAAAGGAAAAATTGCCCGCTAGGACTAAAAGATCCTACAAATTTCCTACTGAAAATGGTCGCAAATTGCGGGGAAGACCTTTTTTTTTGGTCTTCGCCTGATTTCGGCGAAAAATGACTTCAGTTTCCGGCGAAGACCTTTTTCTGTTTTTTGGTCTTCATTCAATTTCGGCAACGGAAATACATCATTTGAACTAAACTTTTTGTAAAGTTGGTCAAGGCTGCAAAAGCGTCCGCTCATGCCAAATTTTACAATTTAAGTACTGGTTGCAATAGACCGCAAACTTTGCGAGCGGTTGCTTAACTCCACTAAGACTAAACTGATGAAAAGAGGTTGGTCTATTTTGAGCAAGTGACGTAAGCGACCACCCGTGAAGGCTACCAACCTTTGCTTTGCGTTACTTTGCGTACAATGTAAACGCACGTTTAGCTTTACTGAATACTTAGCGCTGGCTACAAGCATTTTTACCACACTCGAATGATTGAGATGATAAAAAAGACATTTCAACGAATTCTATGATATTATATTTGACAACTTGTCGCGGAAACAATTAATTGTTTGACCACCAAAAGCCAATGACACACATTTTTCTTTGTTTTCGATGCAACAAAACAATTTTTGATGCAAGAAAGCAATTTATAGTTGGTCGAGCCGTAACGCATTCGCCTTGAAAACGGAAGGTCTGAAATTCAAATCTCGGGTTGGTTAATTCGGACACAGTGTTGCCAACGGCTCGTTACCTCTGCTACATTTTTTGGAAAGGGGTTGTGTTGCCCGAGCACAATGACGTGGAGATGCACTGAACTGATTTCACGCTTCGGCATATCACATCAAGTATAATGAAAGATTTGATTTGGCTTTTTAGAGATAGTCATAAATATAGGAGACACAAGTTTTTTTGAAAGCAAATTTCTTTATTTAACATCGAAATTGTGTATTAAAGGAATAATAAGCAAAAAACAAAAATATTTTTTTCATATTGCATTTCGATTTAGAGATATTATGAGTTGTTCAAAGACGTTAATTTAGAGATGTTAACAGTTCGATTCAGAGAAAAATTTGGACTTGTATTAACACATTTACTGTAAAATTTTTCAAAAAAGAGGGCTATGATTTTTTTTAAAACATTGATGACTATTTAAATTAGTCAAAAAAAATAGGATTGAATTTTAGACTCTCTGCCCATAAAACTTGTTGATTTTTCTGATTCAATAATAGTGGTTTGACGTTGCCTCAAAAAAGTGCTCAGTGAAAAATCCAGAGAAAAATAATCTAAATTGTAGTGATCTATGAGATAGGTAACCCCCCTACAGTCTTTCTTGCCTACACTGAATCCTCTGGGAGTACGTAATCTTGAAATAATAAGATCATACCCTCAAATTCACGATCAGGTGAAACAGGGTTTGGTGCAATTTGTATTTAATACTAAAGTTATTATCCAATTTCAGTATCACCTGCAGTTCCACTGTAATCTTCAGCCCTCAAAGCAAAATTAGAGCTAGAATGGCCAATGTAAAACAACCTGCAACACAAATTTCTGCAGCGTGACCGAATAAGCAAGGCGTCGTTCATACGACTACCCTGATTGCATTATCTCGGTTCAACCCGCAACCTTGTTATGTTGTTGCGTTCTTGGATAAGTTGCTTTACGATAACTATCTTCGCTCGGGAGATTCGAACAAGCAGCAAATTAAGTGGACAAGAATTCAAAGAAATTCGCAAGAAAATTGGATCACTGGAAAACTCCTTAACAGACGCAGATTCCTCCATGCACCAAGCTGTCAATGCAATGAAAATGACTATAATGATCGTCTAATAGTTAGCGTCTGTGCAGATCGTCCAATAGTTAGCTTCTGACGATATCCGGTGACAGGAGGATAAATGCAATACAACAATTACTAAAGCCATTCCATCTTGCAACGTTAACCTCATTTTGATAAATGGGGAAATATTTTGCGATATGGTCGTGGCATAGCTTAGTTGGAAGAGTATCTTGTTAATAATTCAGAGATAGCTGACTCTCAGTTCGATTTCTTAACTGGCAATGCTCTTGTTATGTCCTTGGGAACGACACTTCGCTTATCTTACATTTAGGCTTTGCAATTTACATATTGTTATTGACCCAGCCTGACTAAAAATTTGCGTTCGTGTCTGGAATAGGAGGTCTGGGGTTCAGTTACAGATTTATCAAGCTGACACAGCGTTGCCAACGGCTCGCCACAGTGGCAACATTTCTTTGAAAGGAGCTGTGCTGCTCGGATCAGGCGCAATAAAGTGAAAAAGAGCCCCGAAAACTTGTTAAACGCTTAGAGTAATACAGCTAGTATGCAGTCGCGTAGCCAGGATTTCGCAAAGGGGGGGGGGGGCTTTTTTAGAAGCTTGAAACAATAGTGAACGAACTTGACTCAAATTATCATCAGTCTAAATTCAGATTAAGACGTTTTTCTGCCCAAAATCAGGTGTTCCCCCCCCCCCAAAAAAAAAGATCTTCACCTAAATTTAGAGCGTTTTTCTGCCCAAAATCAAGTGATCTCCAAAAATAAAAATAAAAAAAGATCTTCTTGTGCACTAAAGCCCACTTCCACTTGTCGACATCATCTCAGGATCTCCTCCCACTCTCACTTCAATTTCGTTTGGGAGGGGTTATTTTTGTTTTTAGGGCAAAAATCAGCCTCAACACTGCAAAAAACATGCTATTTCGCATACTTTTCCGGCCAATGGGGGGGCTATAGCACCACTTGCCCCCATCCCCCCTAGCTACGTTACTGCAAGTATATCAAGAAAAATATAAAATTAGATTTGATCATTTCAAAGGTAAACTGTTTTGTGCTATTAATCTTACGAATATTCAGCAAAACGTTGTTGAAGGTCCCAAGATTCTAGATCCACTCGTAGTCTGTACAATTCTAAATTATTTGTGATTTCGTGCAATGCTTGCAAACCTAAACACAAAATCGCCGCGTTTAAAATACAATGTATGCGAGAAATTGCTGTTTCTAGAATGGACGTAAGTTTGAAAACAACTATAACCAATCAGTGCTCAAGTAAATAATGCATAAAGGGTCTGCGACTGAAACGGTATAGACCAGTGCCCTTCAACCTTTTTCGTTATGGTGCACCCTAAAAAATTTTGTGACGAGCTCATGCATCCTGAGCTTAAAATTTGAAATGAGGCAAAAAATACACTTTAAAATTAACATGGAAAAAGACAATTGCACTACAGTCTGCACTAAGGATACCAGAAGACAGAGCACACAACAAATTCAAAAAATTATCTTTGATGAATTTTTTGGTGTTGCATATGTTATCAACTAACTTTCGAAACCGAGAAATGATATCCTTTTTGATTGCTTCCCTCATCAATGGATCAAAGTGTGTGAGTGAAGTTCTTTTGCGAAATTTGATCTCAAACAAGCAAGAAAAAAATGCTTTCGCATAAATACATTTGGGCACTGAATGAGGACAGAAATTGACTTTTTTACTGTGCTTCTGTATTCTGGCACATTTAGTAGATCACCAAAAATTCAGGATATGGTGTCTCTAAACAACGCTTTCATGCCGAAATCTGATTGAAGATCAATTAAATCTTCGATTTCAGTAGTAATACTATCATAAGTAAAAGGGTGTAACATCCCAGAACTAGCATCAAGTGTGGCATTCTGTTCTGCAGTGAAATACTTCTCAAAACTTATTGCAGCAATTTAAGATGTGCTTCAATAAGTGGAAGCAGTTGCATCTGAAAATTGCTTCCATGCTCCGTCATAAACTCATGCTAAAAGGGAGAGTTTAAAAAAATTTGATGCATCTACGTTCTGCCTCAGAGATATGTGCATAAAACGTAGATTCCAGTTTCACACTCATACACACAATTGCATGACACACCACGTCACAATACGGAAAATATGGATTGCTTAAAAGAGATTATGACTGAGATCACGTGAAACTATTTCAGGGGCCGCGATAAAAGGCTTGCAGGCCGTATGTTGTGCAGGCCTGGTGTACTCTAATTCTTTGGTTTAATTTAGTAGGCTGCCGTAACCGCAAAGTGACAGATGCTTCAAACTAGTCTACTGGCGATTTGATCTAATTTTGTATCGCAAGTACCATGGCCTACTAAAAAAAGACGGCTGCACATGCCACCTAACAGTGACAAAATTATGAGAGCAACTTTTTCGTTTTGCTTGTTAGAAAACAAAGCGACGCGCAGAAGTTGTCCCTCTAATTTTCTCGTTGTTAAGTGACATGCGCGGCTGTCTTCGTTTAGTAAGCCATGCAAGTACATGAGTCACAAATAAACCACTATACAAACCAAACAGTAGGAAAAAGTCTGATGCTTAACAATTGCCCTACTGCTACAAAATGTATTTGTGTAGTGTCAAACTTATGTTTACTGTCGGTTTGTCTAATCATGATTCATTTTCATTTAAATTTTTTTTGAAAGGTCCTGCTCATGTATTCGGTAAGCTTGTGATGTACCCTTGTGTACCCTTTTGTAGTGGTGCACCCCTAACATTTTAGGTGCACCCTAGTGTGCACCGTGCACACCGGTTAAAGAGCACTGGTATAGACATCAGTTCGATTTCTCGTCGTTACAAACCAAGAACTATAAAAAAAAGTGTTTACAGCCTTCCTGCTTGTCGTTTAGCAATTGAAAGGAACAGTTTTAAGCCTCCTCCCTAGGTGGCCTACAAATAAGCAGGTGACAGCTTGAATCGAAGACCTCAAAGTTTCTTAATTCGCTGTCTCTGGTGACACCTTACTGAAAAATTGGTAAATAAAATTACATGCATCGGTAATTACAGTAAAAAACAGTAATATATAAAATAATAAAACTTGTTTTCAAACTGTTGTCCTTTCTAATCTGTTTTAAACACTTTGATAAAGTCGTACATTTTTTTTTGTTTTTGTTTGTCTATTAATTTGGGGCACCATCTTATAGAATATTCAGTAACCGGTATATTCTATGCAGTTATAAGTTTATTTTGCATGAAAACAACTCTGTCAATTTTTGTATTCAATTAATTTATAAAATTAATTATAGAACTTGAACGGATGCGATAAATTGTTAAGCTATGAGGCAAATCATCAAAAATTACCGTTCTAATTTTTATCATAACTATGTTACAATTAGAGAATAGGTCAAAAACTTCATCAAGAATAGATGGGGTAAGCCACAAAATAAAGGATTGAAAACATCAATTCCATCAAAAAGACCTGGGAGGCAGTAAACCAAAATTTTTTTATCTCAAAACTCATGACCATTTTCAATGGCCTTATTTACGTTTTTTTTTTCGGCTCATCAAAACTCGTGGCCAACTTCAATGATTTATTTGCATTTTGATCAAAGGCTAAACGATAATTTTGACTTCGGAGCTCATGGTTGGGCTTGCCGACTTTTTGCTTTTTGTTTCGGCCTTCTATTTTTTCGACTCGGGCTGTTTTCAACTACCTGGAATTCTATAATTAAGGCGAAAATTTATGTCTTTCAATCATTTTGTTTCATGTCAGCTCAGCTGACGAGGTTTAGCATTGACCAAAATAATGCTATTCTGAGCATTGTATGGAAGGTTAATATAATCTCAGAATCATTTTAGTTCAGAGAATTTTTTTTCCGCTTGACTGTTTTGCTGACTGAGCTCTATGACTTAACAAAATAGTTATGCTTTAGATTTTCCTAGTACCGATTATCACAATCAATCAAATTTTCCTTGCCTATGCAAATCTTGTAACTGTCTCAATAATTACTTTTTACTATTATCAAGTTATGATAATAATCATTCGATGTAATAAACTGCTCTCAAACTCTGTAATGGCTTTGTATGAAACTCGTAAAAAGCAACAGCCGCGACAAGGCTGAGGACTCGAAGTGGTTGTACAGTAACACTTAGCCATTATGAATTTATCGGTAGACCGTTTTGAAATTACATAATACTGTATTTGCAAAACTTACCTAACCAAAATTCTCCTTCAGTATTTCCAAAACCATTGACGTAGTCAGTCCAGTTCAAAAAAAAATCAACTTCTCCGTTTATTCTTCGTTGAAAAACCTTTAATAAATCGAATTGTCATAAAGTTAGCACAGAGCTGGACAGCGCTGTTTCGAGCTTTTAGATCTCATCGGCAGCCCTCAGCTATGGCCACCTAACTGCCAGTGGAAGTTAACATGGCTTCCCAGGAGTCGACCATGAAGGACGTCAAGATATTGCAGTTTTGATTTCCGTGGTCACGCAGAGAGGAGTCCTTATAGTAGGGATAGCCTATGGCTGTCCTTACTACAAGGATCCAGCGATTTTTCACTTGTTTCTAAAGTACCACAAGTGAAAAATCGTTTATTCCCTACTAAGCATCTGCCTCTGTGAAAGCCAATAAGGTTTGCCAGTTAGGCCAAGATGTTTGTTCAGCTGGGAATACCTTTGAAAAGATAGCTGAGGGCTGCCGATGAGAGCTAAAAGCTCGAAAAAGCGCTGTCCAGCTCTGTGCTTACTTGACTTGAGCTACAATGTGAAATATCATTAGAGCTGCAGGGTTGGTGGTTGTTATGGCCACCTAACTGCCAGTGGAAGTTGACATGACCTCACAGGAGTCGACCATGAAGGACGTCAAGATATTGCAGTTGTCATAAAGTTGTTATCAATACAGAAAAAAAAAACTCACCGAAGATTATATTTTTTTGTCATATCAAAATTTAAAAATTTATCAAGAACAATGTACTAGGAAGTCAATGATAAGCTATAAACAGCATCCAAAGTTTTAGAAGCATATAGCTTACCATTAAGTTATGCAAACATTCTAAGACATTAAAAATTTAACACATAAACAGAAACTTTAATTAACTAATTGCAAAAAATGTTTTGTTTTTTGTTTTGCTTCTTTTCTGTTTTTCATCAAAAATGAACTTTGAAAAAAACACTGCATGAGAGCAAAAAAAGCAAATTTTAAAAACGTCGGCTAAAAATTATTAATCTTTTGGCTAGAGTTACTAACTATCAAAAGAGAAATTAAACTGGATTATGAGTAAAATTGAACACCAAAATTGAAAAAATTTAAGTTAGCCGCTACCCTATAGTTGCTTGGAGCAGTTGTTTACCAGAGGTGGAGTCGAGGACACAAGGCTCGAGGCCAAGGCCAAGGACACAAAAAAAATCCGAGGCCAAGGCCAAGGACAGCCTTTTCGAGGACAGAACCTCTCGAGGCCAAGGACAGGAACGCTCGAGGCCAAGGCCAAGGACCAAGGACACAGGCGCAAGTGTTCTCCGAAAAGAAAATCTTCAAAAATTTTTTTCAGGCGATCTCCAATTCATTGGCGTAGCCAGAATTTTTGATTGGGGGAGGCTTTAACCACAAATCACATGCAATGACGTCATCAAAATTTTTCCAAAGAGGAAGTTTTTGTTTGACAAAGATATCGTAGGATGGAAGATCTGAAATCGTTGCCTGTTGGCAGGTAACCCGGATTTTGCAAAGGGAGAGGGCTTAAACTAATAGATGAAAAACGCAAATATTTAACTTTGGAAGCGTGTTGAGAAAGCTGGTGTAACTCAAACGTATCACAGACGGGGGTCTGGGGGTGGGGGCCCCCATCCGCCGGAGGCTTTGGGGGTCTGGGGGCGAAGCCCCAAGCCGTTGGGCGATTTTTTGTAGTTTTTTGGAAAAAAAGCTATTTTAATGCCATTGAATCACATATCGCAAGTGTTCAGAGCCATTTAAAAGCACTAAATTTTTGCCATTTGAAAGCCAATTGAAAAAATCAAATTTTTTAATACTCCTTCTTCTCGCAATTTAAGTCCAAAACACGTTTAACATCTTGCATTTTGGAGTTAAATTTAATAGTAAGTGATTTGGTCCAGGTAGGGGAAAGCAAGGTGCATTGTCTCTTGCAGCATTTTAGCAGTAAATAATAATCTCTGGAAGATTTTCCTTGGAGATTTAGTTTTGTCATGAAATTAACCAGTTAAAGCAGTACATGTTCGGCCAGCTCCTTCAATTGAACTTCAATGATTCGTTCAATCAGCATTTTCCATGACTAATTTTTTTAAAAGTATTTTGTGCATAAAAAGCGGCGAGGTTGGAAGTGAATTACTGAATTGTTATTGAAAATTGGTACGATAGATGGTTACGTCTACTAATCATGTTATTGCCGGCAGGATTTACTTCGCGCTAGGCCCATGGCACTTTGGAGATTTTCGCAACATCTTTCTGCCAAATATTGGTGAAGAACAAAAAAAAGTCTTACGATTTTAGCTCGGGGCCCCTAGCTGGTACTCAGGCGCGTAGCCAGAAATTCACAATGGGGGGCTGTTTCGGGGGTCTGGGGGCGGAGCCTCCAGCGCTCGAAAATTTTGCATTTTTTTGCAAAATGAACTTAATTTTAGAGCTATTTTAATAAAAAATATTGCTTTTAAAACGTGGCGTAGAAATTGGCAGCGCAACATATTTCAACTGGTTGCATTAATGGGCTATATGGGGAGTGGCTACTGGCTAATGATAACATTGCAGTTCTCTTGTTTACTTGCTGGTCAATCATAAAATCCTATTATTCAATAAAACTCACTTGGTGTAATCTATTTCGTCTATATTTTATAAAAAAATAATTGGGAGAAGGGCTAATGGAAAGATATTTGAGAGAAGTGACTATGGTAATTAACTAACACTGAATAGCCCCCCTCCTCTTATTCTTGCGTTTATAGTATATTTGTTGATAAAACCTATGTTGGGCGTTTTTACATCAGCGATCAAATTTTATTGCTTATTTTTGGGGATTTTTTCAAAGTTTTCATTGATTTGTGACTTTTATTTTTGACAATTAGCCACCCCCCCCCCCTGAATATATGTTTCCAATGATACTTTAAATCACTTTTTAGTCAATTCCAGCGCAAAAAACAGTCTCAAAAGAGCTAAAAACGTGATATTTTTCTTATTCTGCATTTTGGTAGACAGGCCAATGGAGGGGGGTTATAGCCCCCGCCTCCCCCATGGCTACGCTACTGCTGGTACTGCGTCATATTATGGTAAATCTGGCCCTGATTAATGCATTACGTTCACAAAAAGGCTAGATGTGGGCCTGAGATAGCAACTTTTAGGACAAAAACTCTCCATTTTTTTCGGGTTATACGTTTAAACTGGCTGGCAAAAATAGAATTGAGGGGGACCCGGTGCCCCTGGTCTTCAATATTGTTGTTATAGTTATACTGTTGTAAACGAAAAATGCTAAAAAAAAAAAAGAAACTGAAGGAACTATAGGATTTTTTGTCACATTTTTGTCATTGATGAAATTTCAATTGGGAAGGGGGCGGACCCCTTGCCATCCTCCCCTTGGCTACGTCTATGCTCCAAGTGAGGAAAACAAAAAAAGTGCTTGCAAATTTTCCACAAGATTTCTGGCGCTTTCCAACGAAATTTCAACTGTTTAAAAAATAGTGCTGTCCTCGAGCCGAGGACAGGGCAATTTTCGAGGACTTGAGGCTTCGAGGCCAAGGCCAAGGCCAAGGACTTGACCTTCGAGGCCAAGGCCAAGGCCAAGGACTTCAAAATGTGTCCTCGAGGACGTCCTCGAGGCCAAGGACGTCCTCAAGGACTCCACCTCTGTTGTTTACCGAATAAACCAAAATATATTATGGTCTCTCTGTTGCCAACAGTAGCAGTGCCAGGGGGTCGGGGGAGTCGATTCCCCTCCATTGGCCTGAAAAGTATGCAAAATACTACGTTTTTAGTGCTATTGAGGCCGATTTTTGCTCCAAAAATGAAAATAGCCCCTTCCAATGGGATTTTGGACCAGAAAACTGGAGTTATTTTTTGAAGAAAAACTGACTGAATTTCGGAGAAGACCTTTTTGCCTGAGATCACCTAATTTTGGCCGGAAAAACTGACTCAATCTGATGAAAGCTCGATCTAATCTAGGTCAAGATCGTTTCAAGTTTTTTCCAGTGTCCAAAACAGCCCCCCAATCCAAATTCCTGGCTACGCGCCTGGTTGCAAATGCATGTATGATTAATCGAATCATAAAAGAAAAATAATAATTTTGTTCTGTTGTGAAAAACCTTATTAGCTAAAAATTTACAAAACAGCCCGACCAACACAACAAAATTAACGTAAAAACATTAATTATTGGCAAAGAATAAATTAAAGCTAAAAATTCTGAGCCATAAAAATGCATTTATAAACAACCGAAAGTTAACCTGAAAGGCAAAGTCGAGGAGTATAACTGCTGTAAAAACTGTAATGTAAATGGTACAGTGCACAATTGACTGTAGACCTACACTTTCTACGCAACACAGTACTTCAGTAACATGTAGCAAAACTTTAATTAAATCCAGCTATTGCTGTAATAATCTTTCTACAAAATTACCATCCAATGTGGTCCTCCAAGTTGAAACTCGCAGTAAACCTCGACAAATCTTTGCCCAGTGAAAATCGTGTATGCACCATCGAGACGGGCTCCGCTATTGTACAGATCGTCGCAGTTTCGGATTGCCTCAGATGGTGAGACTTGGGCGGATCTTGGCAATGCTCCTGAAACAATTAACATCAAAAAAACAGGTCATTTAAAGGTTTGTAATAGTCTTTAATCTGAGATTTGATGGTGCAAGTGCTGCGTCTTGGACTGGTACAGGCTGCAACTTTAAATAAGAGTTCAAATATTATCTAATTTGCAGTGAAGCAGTACCATTGGTGTCAACTTAGCTCTCAATGAAAACAAATTTTGAGACAAGGCTTGACAAAATTAAAACTTTGTTACTGCTAAACTATAATCACCTAGCAAAAACTATCTTGGTTTGCTTTTGCCTAGTTGATTAGTTTTTGCGGTGAATTTCCGGCAAAAATGGAGATAAATTTGTTATCCTTTACCCAAATTGGTAAATTTAGTTCCGTGTGACAGTTTTTTATTGTTTTTTCTTCTTCTTCTTTCTTCATTGCCCGCTTTTCCGTGAGGGTTGCGGGGGCAGTAACTCAAGATTAAGCCGCCACACCTCACGGTCTTCCATCACCTCCATCATTTCACTTGGGCGAAGTCCCAAGCGATTCCATCCAAGATTCTCAATGTAATCGGTCCATCTAGTTCTAGGTCGTCCGACTGGTCTTCTTCCATTTGCTTTGGCATGTAAAGCTTGTTTGGGGAGTCTTTCCTGAGGCATTCTGCTTACATGGCCAAACCATCTAAGCTGAGATCTTTCAATTCGGAGAAGTAGCGGCTCGATATTAAGAGATTTTCGAATTTCAGAGCTACGCACTTTGTTAAACAGTGTAACTCCTTCGATTCTTCGTAAAAACCTAATTTCGGACGCTTGCACTAGTGATCGCATTCTTTCCGTCATTACTCAAGATTCATGACCATAAGTGAGAATGGGGACAAAAACTGCTTTGAAAATTGAGAGCTTTACCTTTTTCGACAATGCTCGTTTCATGACAACCGAGTAGTGCAAAGCTCGCATTACTGCACCAGCCTTGCCTATTTGGGTATCGAGTTCTTTGTCTTGCCTTCCGTCACTCGTAAATGCAACCCCAAGATACTTGAACTTCTCTACCTGCATCAGTGTCGCTCCATTCACTTGTAATACGCACTGATCAGGGTTTCTTGAAAGATAAAGTACCTCAGTTTTGGCCGTGCTTATTTTCATTCCGGCGGTTTTCTACTAAAATTTATCAGCGAAGAAACACGTATGTTTAATTTTTTGCTGCCAAAGCAAACTGTAATTTTATTCTTTTATTTTTGTTCTACAAAAGCTAGTTATCAGCCAAGGTGATAAATTTAATCCCGTTTCGAGCAGTACCGTACAAAAATGTTTCAGTTAACCCATTTCATTCCATGATCCCCAAATGGGGATCTTTTTTTGCTAGCAGTTTTCTGCTGCATTTGCGGGCGCGAGTCGACTAAATTAGTTGTAGACATGTTCGCGTGGTGCCAGTATTGACTGCTAGGGCATTGGTTTGAGAAACGAATGTTTTCTTGTTTGTTTTTTATATTACAGAAATTTGCCAAAATGACGTCATTTTTCTTTCGCAGGTTTGTGTTGTACTTACTGGTATTAGAAATTATTTTTTTGATCTGAAATTTCGTGACTACATCGCATACAAGTTCATTTGCAAGTAAGTAAAGTTTTATTTTGAAAATATTTGTTTGTTTGGTTGCTATGGTAACAATGATAAACTTGGTCCCAATTGGGGATCATGGAACAAACGATATGCAGTTTTGTCAACCAAGTATTGTTTTTTTAGATGTCGAAAGCATTTTTTTCTGCAAACGATGCAATTGATTACATCGAGGAACTTGATAACCAAATGCTGAAAGATGTTGATGTTATTGATATTGTTGAACTACCCCCGGAAAAAGTTGATCTTGTGAGCGATGAGGAAGAGTTTCTTGATGAGGAGGAGCTTGGCTTTGGCGATAATGAAGTTATATCTGTCCCAGGTTATGTTGAAATTTCTTGTGCTGCTGTAGACTTGGCTCCACTTCCTTCTGCTGGTGATGAAAATTTGCTTTCTTCCCAAGTACAGAGTAATGAGTCTGATTCAGCAAGTACAAACCTTGCTGAGGCTACACCCAACCAAGCTTCTAAGAAACAAAAAACTGCCCCTTCAAAAAAAAAGAACAACCAAAAGGAACCCAAGACCAAAAGGAAACTGGAACAAATCCAAAAACAAACCAGATTGTTCTGTTCCGAGCGATCCTTATGATCCAGTTTTAATGCAAGAGCAACTAATCAACGATCATGGTGGCAAAACAAAATTTGAAATATTTTTACTTTTGACGGAAGGAATATATGATATCATGGCTGAACAAAGCTTGTTATACGCACAGCAAAAAAATTATCTCGATTTCAAATGCACCGAGAAAGATTATATGGCATTCACAGGTATTTTGTTGCTGTCAGGGCATAGAAAGTATCCGAGACAGAATTTGTATCGGAGCTTGGATCCAAACTTTGAATGTTCTTTGGCAAGAGAAGCAATGCCGAAAAATAGGTTTATGGCATTGAAGCAGCATTTACATTTCAATGATAATTCTAAAATTCCAGAAAATTGCACCAACAGATGCTACAAAATCCGTCCTTTAATATCTTGCCTCAACAAAAATTTTATGCAGTTCGGCTACATTCACAGCAATTATTCTGTAGATGAGAAAATAGTTGGATATTTTGGTCGTCATCCAATAAAACAATTTATTCGAGGTAAGCCAATTCGCTTTGGCTTTAAAGAGTGGGCATTGTGCAGCAATACTGGTTACACATACAAATTTTCTGTGTATCAAGGTGCCTCAGCAACTCCTAGAGAGCAACCTTTAGGGAGCCAAGTTGTACTGGATCTGCTGAATGACACCCCGGTTGGAGCATCAATTTATTTCGATAACTTTTTCACTTCCATTTCTCTTATTCAGCAACTCACTGCCAAGCAATACAGAACAACTGGCACAATTCGTTTGAATAGAGTTCCAGATTACCCCTTCGGAGAAAAAAAAGAGTTGATGAAGAAACCGCGAGGATTTATGGTCTCTGCCACAGATGAAAATTCTGGTATCACGATTTGTTCGTGGAAAGACAACAATATCGTTACTGTTGGATCTAATGTGTACAGAGTTGAGCCTCTCAAGACAGCACAGAGAGGAAAGCAGAGTGTGATGATGCCGAATTGTATTGCTAAGTACAATGAAGGCATGCTTGGAGTGGACTTATCTGACTGGAAAACGCAGAAATACCGCATTGGAATCAAAAGCACAAAATGGTATTTTTCCATTTTTTACACATGCTCTCGATGTAGCATTGGTAAATGCTCACGCAATTTATAGCATGATTTATGGCAGCAATGAAGCGGTTGATTTGTTAAATTTTCGAACCGAAGTTACTTTGTGTCTTTTGAAAATGACAACGCCATCCATGCCTTTAGCGAGAGGAAGAAAAGTTGTTCATCTTCCTCAAAGAGTTTTGATGCTTGCAGGGGATCACCGTATTGAAAGAACACCAGGAGGAAAGCAAAGAAAATGCAGGCTCTGTAAGAAGAATGCAAGAAAGCAGTGTTCAACCTGCGATGCCGGGTTTCATGTAGAATGTTTCAATCAATTTCACCAGTAGCCTGAGCTACTTGTCAAACAAAACTGTTGGTTTTGATGGAACGTTTTAAATGATTGAACTAAAATCGCTGTATACGAGACAGTGGTTTCAATATACGCTTTTATTGTTTACAGACGTAATGAAAACTTTCCTAGAATTCACTATATGTGATAACAATCTTTACATTTCTGACATTTTTGTGGTTTCACAATTCTTTACCAGCATCATATTTCGTTCATTGTTCTGTTAATTTTATTGAAGCGTGAAGCATTTCGTCAATAAACGTGAACTTTTAATGTTTTTCTTACAACTAGCACTTTCAGTTCCTCAGAACAATACAACAAAACAAAATTACTGAGCAAAAGTTTCGCAACGAATAAATAATACATTCAAAAACAGTCTAAAAATTTATGGTTGGTCCGGGAATTGAACCCCGACCTTTTACTGCAAAAAACAAAAAATCGAATTCAGATTACGAATTGGTGTTTTGCAATGTTTTTCTGTGAAGAGCTGCCGCTAACTAATCCAATTACCAAAGAATTTGTATTGCACAAGAGTTTGCGAACTTGTGCGTATTTTGCTAACAGTACATTTTAGGATCCCCATTTGGGACCCATACAAAAAACCACTTTGGGGCGACTCAAAAAAATTTTTACGTGAAATATGTCTTAATTGTCGAATATAAGCCACAAGCAAGGCACTAAATTAAAAAAATATCAAAAACTGTTAATTTGGAATCTAAGGGGTTAAACGAGGACTGAAGGCAAAATCAACAAAGGACGGTATCTAAAGTTCGGACAATTGTATTAGATTAGATTGGAGTTGACTCTATCCTTCCGAACAAGCGTTCCAGAGATATTCTACTTTAAACACCTCAGACGGTAGGGCCTCCCAAATAATAATTTTTATGGCAACTCTGACGTTTCAATGCAGTAGCCTACCTCACAAACTAATGCTTATATTAATCTACATTTAAGTTAAAAGGCCTCTGTGTCTTAGCCTAAATGCGGGTAGCATTAGAATCGAATAAAGATGGCATCGCAAATGTCATCAACGTCAGGGTTGCCAATAACAAATAATGATTAGATTGGCCCTTAGTCTAAGTCGTGTTTGAAGTGGAATATCTCTGGAACGGCTGAGTCAAGAAGAATGGGGTTAACGCCAATCTAATACGATTTCGTTAACTTTAGATACCCCCATTGTTTTTACCTCTTGTCCTCTTCTAAAATAGGACTATTGCCATGTTTAAGCGTTAGCTTACCTGGGCATTCACAACTATCACAATCGCAATCTTCATCATTGATATCTATGTCTACATCACTTTCTATGTTGCTTGCTCCCTCGAAATTAATCGACAAATTGATCAAAGAATCATCCGAGCTTGCTGCTTCAGGTCTGCTCAAAACCATTTGCTTGTTCGCGAACAAACAAATAAAAGCAATGAGAACGCAGCAGTATTCAACAAAGAATGGCATTTTATTTTGCTACTGTTGTAAAATAGTAAAATTAAAAACATACCTCTGTTGTTGGAAAGTGGAAACATAAACTGCGTATGAAATACAAAATATACTAGTCACCTACCGTACAATTTCAACTATATTTAAACATGCAATATCATTATTTGCCATACTATAAACCAGTGGCAGTTTAACGTTGACTTGTCGGAGGCAAGTGAAGGGGAGTTGAAAAATTTTGGGTTCATCAGGCTATCGATGTTCACAGGCACGTTGCCCGAATGGTAACGCGTTCGTCTTTGAAATCGGAAGTCTTAGGTTCAGATCTCGAGCCAGTCAAATTGGAAACAGGGTAGTAAACGACCTGCCAACGCTGAAACATTTTTTTAAAGAAGCTCTGTTACCGTATAAACGCGAAAATCGGTGATGCAAACTTGTTACTCTCAATTGAAAGAGTATAACGAAGAAATAAGCTTTTTATACTACTACTCCAACTTCATAAGATGTTTTATTTTTTGTCATTTGAACTTTGCTTAAACCAGCTGTTTTTCTTTAGCAGATATGTTACAGTAATTGCAACTCAAGTTTTTCTTATTTTTAATCAATTTTATTGGAGGTTGATGACTACATTTTGCTTCTGATAACATTTAACCCATTCAGTGCGTAAGAAGTATTTTGCCATCTAAGCCAATTGCTTTCTCTGTGCATAAAACAAAACTATACGTCCTTCAAGTCAGCTACAGCTTAATCTTTTCACAACTATTTGGTGTTTTAATTATGATGAGTGGAGATTGAGTTGTACCGGTTTAAAAAAGTGCTCGATAGCAAAGGCCAAAGCGGTGATTCTTTTTTAATAAAACACCCCTGATGATTTCGATTACTGGAGAAACAGATTGTATGATTTTTAATTTGTAATTTTTGACGTGTATTGTGTTATATTATAGTGTTCTGATAACGTAGCTGTTTGTTTCATTTTAATTACCCAGCGCTTTGTGGTACAGCAGAAAAACAAAAGCTATAGTTGAGCACACAAAAGTTTATTCTGCTGAGAAAGCCTTATTGTTTGAAAGGCATATTGGTAAATAGTAAATTGCTGGAATGAATACATTCCGTAATCTTCTTGAGCACAACTTTTTTTCGTTTTCAAAATATCAATGATGACGATTTCATTAAGATATTTAATTGCTCTGAAAGATCTCAAATTGCCTCTAAATGGTTGGATGCATTTTTTGATGACGTAATAATGCTCATTTGACTGATGTTGATAACTACTTGGCTAGTAACTCTTTGTGTCATAATATTGACAGTGTTTTTGCTCACAAGTTTTGTTTTTAAAATAATCAAAGTAACTCTACGAATTTTGCAAGTGTTTGTTTAAACGTTCTCTCCATTGTTAACAAAGAGCATTACAGAAACTTGCAGCTCTATGCCTATAATACATCTCTAATTTTCGCCCAAACCTGGTGGAGAAGTGACATCATGCATCAAAGAAGCGATTAACTATACGTTAAGAAATGATTGGATTCATATGAATGAAGGGATTTTTGAATTCCTTTTCATTGATATCCAGTTTGGTAATGATAAAATCACATGTGGTACAATATACTGCGCTGTGCGCACCCAAACAAGACAGACTCTCGAAAGCGTATATCATAGGAGATCTAAATTAGGATTTATTGCAAGATTCTCATATCGTCAAGGATGAATTTGTGGATATTGTCAGAGCTGGGGGCGTTTAAAAAACACATCGTAAAGCGCAAGTGCAAATTCCGCAACCAAAATTTTTTAACCTTGAAGCGCAAGCGCAAATTCCGCAACCAAAATTTTTTAAGGTTAAATCGCAAGCGCAAATTCTGCAATCAAAATTATTTTAGCTTAAAGCGCAAGCGCAAATTCCGCAATCAAAATTTTTTAAGCGTAAAGCGAAAGCGTGACTTACGCAACCAAAATCTTAAAGCTTAAAGCACAATTGTAAATTCTGTAACCAAAATTGTAAACGTTTTAAAACGCAAACACAAATCCTGCAACCAAAAATTGAAAATAGAACTGCGCAACTACAAATTGATTGCTTGAGGAACGCAAACAAACTTCTCTATTTGTAAAAGTTTTAGAGTACAAATTTTTGCATAATCGAAGTTTCAAAAGCGCGCTGCAGACAATGGTGTTAAGTACAAAAATATGAAAGTATGAACATGGTACCATCTTCAGCTACGCTGCACTGAAATAAACCAACTGCAATGCGTTTAGCTTTTACAACTAAACGCACATATATGTATGAGCGAAGAAAGAATTATTTTTATTGTTAAAAAAAGCAATTAAACACTAAAATGAAAAAATAATAAAAATAAACAACAATAAAAATAAACACCAAAAGAAAAAAAGCACCACTCACTCACATTCAGAAATAATGTGTCATTCGTGGAGAAAAATGAACTTTTTTAAACACTTCATTCTCAGCCAGCAAAACAAACTTTTTAAAATTTTTCTTCGTCATAGACGATCGATTCGATCGCAAAATATCAAAACCAACAAAAAATAATCCCTCAACGGCGGCCGAACTAAGGATAGCGGTGGTGAATCTTTTGAATTATTACAAGCCCGCATCTCTCTTGTAGGCAGGGATAGCAATCTTTGGTGATTTTGTCGTTTGCTTTTCCGACCCATTCATGTAATCTTTTTCCTGTTGTAGCGGCCAAGTTTTCGGCTACCAATTACAGCACAAAAAAACAACGACAGGTATTTCGTTCTTATTAGGTCTGGTAGCTTAAACTAAATACAGGGTTCGAAATTAACGCCTGCTCGCTTACCCGAGGCAAGCTGAAATCATAGTCGCTACAACAACACAAGATGGCGGTGCAAACAACAACCTTTCTGCAGAAGTGTCCAGACTAGTTGTTGTAGCGACTTTGCTGAAATCGCCTCGGGCAAGATAGTTTTTGGCTTAACTTGCTCTACGGGCAAGTTAACTAAATACAGCGTATTAAACAACTTCAAACAAGATTACAAAAAGATGCAATTTAGGCCTCTTTTTGTTGCAATAAAGTAAAACATGTACTTAGAGAAACCTGTTCCTTGCTTCATTTTAACGCAGTTTGCGCTATCACAGTTAATGCATTGTGTAGTTGTACGCACACTATTAATTGCATTACGCAGCTTTTTCGATTCTTTGACGCGTTTTACAACTGTTTGGCACAAAATGGTAGGGTTTGTTTTTTAGAAAAGTTTTCCGACGCTTGCCACGTTGACAGCTGTTTCAGATACCACAAGTACTACCCTGCGCTGCATGAAGATAACGTCAAGAATTTTGCTATTTTGAAGATCGTTTAGCTTCAATTACTTTTGCAAAAAATTTCGGTTTTTTAGCTGGTGTAGTTTTCAAAATATTTGCTAATAAAAATACGTTTGCAACAAACCACAACGGTAATTAATAATTATGATTGCTGAATATTAAATGAAATATTTACAACCAAAAAATCAATTTTTGCTTATGCATGATTGGAAAAAGTTATTTATTGCATCACATTAACTCAACAATCGCACACAAAAGCTTGATTCTCGAAACGAGGCGTATTTTGAAAATTTAGTACTTTTTTCCAAGTTAACCTTAAAACTTAGAGTTCCTTTTTTCGAGCAAGTTGAAATTTTCTCGGGCAAGTAGACATTTGATAAAACTTGCCCGACGGGCAAGTTGTCAAAAAAGTTAGTCTTGACCCCTGAAATATTATTAATACATTACTCTTTGTCTTTCACCAGTATAAAGCATATAGTTTATCTAAAGCTGAAGTACTACCACTAGGGAATGGCATTTCAGAAAAGTAGGCTATTCTAGAATTATTCCAAATTGCTAAAACCGAATCCAGAATACCGAATCCTTTTCTGGCTTAAATAAACTTAATTTGCTGAAAAAAGTGAACAGCCAATCAACCACCACCAATATTCAAAAAAAATTTATTCAACGATTTGGTTAATTAAAGCAGCGATTTATTGCAGTGCATGACATATTGAGCCCTTCTAAATGTTCACCGCTTTGCTGCATTCTTAATTCGCTCACAGTCAAGCCTGCACTGGAGAAGCACCTTTCGGAAGAAGCTGATGGTGCAGGAATGCAAAGGTTGCTTCAAATAGGAAATTTGAAAATTTGTGGACCACCATTTTATGCATCCATTTTAAAAAGTTAAAAAGCTTGAATTTTGGAGAGCTCCGTTTGGGGAAACTTATTTTCATTTTTGCCTATACCCTGAAAATTTCATGTGCTTAGCGTGATTGGTTAAAAAGTTTGAATTTATGCAGCCCCGTTTGGGGGAACCCCATTTTGGCATCCCCAAATTTTGTCAAATTTTATCTTTTTTTTGTATTTACTTACCTTAAAAATATCATGTGTCTAGCTTAAAAGGTTAAAAAGTTAGAATTTTGGAGGGCCCGTTTGGGGAAAACCTCCATTGTAGCACCCCCAATTTTTGTTCTGTTTAGTTTATTTTTCGTATCTACCCATTCCAAAAATTTGATCCATCTAGCTCTAACGGTTTAAAAGCTCAAAAATTTGGAGAACCCGATTGAGGGGGGATCTACCAACCTGGCACCCTTGATTTCTGTCACACACTAGTCCTCCTTGATATCTTTAATCGCTCAAACTTTGAATACCACGCGTTTTGCGGTTTAAAAGTAGTTAGCGCAGAAGAAAACAAAACAAGAAAAAAAACCTTTCGATCAGCAATCAGCATGCATCAACTATCACGTGATCATGCTTTAAATTTGTAATATGAAAATTTATTTAATTTTTGACAGGGACATGCAAATCAACATTTAAAGATTATTTTGTGATTGCTCATTTTGGGAAAAAATTCGCAATTAAAGTGCAACAAATATTAGATTTACCGATTCGCAAACGCAAATTGCGCAAGCGCTGAAAAAAAAGACATAGAGCGCAATGAAAATTGCGCAGGCGCTGAAAAAAAGAGCATAATGCGCAACGCAAATTGCGCATTTGCGCAAGTTGCGCAATTTGTGCAACTTGCGAAACTTGCGAACTATTTTGCAAAACGCCCTCTTCTGGATATTATGTATGATCATGCTTTTTATCCTATCATAAATAAACCAACAAATATTTCTCAAAATTCAAGTACGTGCATTGATCATGTTTGGATTAACATTTACGATAAAAGCATAAGCTTAGTGCTATTATCACTCATAAGATTGCTGACCATTTACCAGTAATTCAAAGCACTAAAGTTATTATTATTAAAACAGCCTTGCCTAACACACGCAATTTTTCCAAACAAAATAGCATACTATTTAATGAAGCCCTAAGTAAAATTGATCCGTCCGATATACTACATTATAGAAGTGCTGATAGTGCAATAGATTCTGTAACTGACGTAAATTTTTCTCCACGTGTATAGCTACCACGTGCTTTCAATGTATTCTCAAAATGCTTTTTATAAAATTTGCTAGAACATTTCTAATAGCCGCCTCCTATGAGCGTTGCAAGCTTATCAATTACCTTTGTCTGAGAAACGATTGAAACAATAAATATTTCCCCAAATCAGATAATTGTATTCCGTTTGTCACAAAGAACCTAAATTGTCCCATGAATTTTTTCACCGCCTGAATGTAGAAGACTTCTTGCAATATAAAACCTAATGCTATGCTTTTTATATCAATTCATTTTGAACTTCAAGAGTGCAGTAAAGCGTTTATATTTGCCTCTGTAACACGATAGAAAATGTAAAGTTTGGAGTCACAAACAGTCAGTAAGTGAAGTTTATCTATGTTTATTGTAATAACAGATTGTTAAATATTAGTGCGAGCGTTAATGTGTTTCTAGAAATGAAAATAACTTAAAATACGTAATTTTATGTGCTAACGTTAAAGCAACGGCATTAGCTAAAGTGAAACAACAGATTACCGTAACGTAAGGTTCGTAAATATCAAATTTATGATATTAGTAATTAGTGAGTCTTGTTACGTCTTCAACATTTCCTTACTGTTATTCGTAACTTACTTACTCCCTAATAATTGAAGTCTTTGAAACCATGCTTAGCATAACTTGATTTAAAGAAGTTACCTAGAATCTGTTTATTGCGAAACCACTTTCCATCAGTATTATTGTTACAGTAGCATATTGGCTTTTATTAATGCATGGTCGACTATCAAATTGCTTACTTTTGTTTTAAAAATCCTGTCGCGGTATCAAGAGCAAATTTGAATTATTACTTTCATTAAATCTCAACTCAACATTTCTACGAATTGCTGATATCGCAGCTGAGTTAGCGCTGTAAAGACTTTCAACACCAAGTTCACCACCCGGTAGGCCCTATAGCTTGACAGCGGGAGCTATAGATTTCTTCATGCAACAATAGTCTATTGTTCAATTCACATTTTTCACAGTAAAAAAATCAAAAAAATTTTTTTCAAACAGCTTCTTCACCAATGAATTAAGTAAATTGCTCAAGAAAAAAGACACAATGTATAAAAAATACATTAAAAATAAATTATCAGCAATCCATCAAAAATATAACGTTGCAAGTAATACCTATTTTCGTAAAGTAGCAATCGAGAAACAAAATTGTTCAAAAATTTATTTACGAAACATGAAAACGACGTCAAAAAAACATATGGCATAGCATAAACTTGCTGGTTGGTAAAGAAAAATTACAGTGTAGCTGCAAGATAATCACAACTAAAGAAAAAGATTTGACTAAACCTGTTGAAATTGCCAATCACTTCAATAACTACGAACAGAAAACCTTGTTAAAAAGGTTTCAATCACTAACAAAAATCCTTCAAGTTTTCTTGGTTCAAATTGATCAAACTTCTTTTATCTTTAGCCAACTACCCCACAAAAAACAAAAAGAATTATTTCAAGCCTTCAGACTACAATAAGCCTAGTGCCGATACAGGTAAGATTCCGACTGTTTTGTTAAAATCATTACCGATTAACGTTATTAAAATAGTGACTAACATTTTTAATTAATGTATTTCAACAGGTACTTTTATTTCCTATTTCAAAGAAGCTAAAGTCATACCCATCTTCAAAAAAGGAAATCCCAAACTACTAGAAAATTATTGTCCAATAAGCAAACTTTCTGTATTTTCAAAAATTAAACAAAAAATTGTTTACAAGCGTTTGTTTTTCTCTTGCTGCAGGTTGAATATCCTCTCAAATTGCCAACTTGGTTTTAAAAAGTCACATTCCACTAGCCATGCATGTACACTACCAACAAGCACAATAACCTCTTCTTTTAATTCGAAACAAAAAATGCTAAAAATCTTTCTTGACTTGTCAAAGGCCTTTGGCACCATTGATCTTTCTATTTTAATCTCAATACTCAACCAATCTGTTTTTAATCTAGAGGCATCCCCCTTAGAATGGTTTAAAAGTTATCTAAACATCAGAAAACAACAAGTACAGATAAATGATGTAATTTTCAACTAATATTCACATAATAACAAAAGGTGTTTTCCAGAGATCAATTCTTGACCCCTTATTATTTTCATTGTATGTAAACGATTTTCATAGATGTTTAAGTCACTCTTCTGCAATAATGTTTGCAAATAACCCAGCGTATTTGTTTCACAATCTAACCTAACTACTATTTATCAACGCGCAAACGAAGATCTAAATAACATTTACAATTGGCATAATGCAAACAAACTGTCCATAAACTTTACAAAAGCTTGGTACGTTCTGTTCAGAACACCACATTCAACACCTCCACCCTCTAACTTGTCGTTAAGCGTCCATGGAAAAACATAGAAAAGGTCTCTGAAATTAACTTTTTAGGTATAACCTATAACGAAAATCTTTTCTGAAAAAAACACATGCTTAAAATTTTTGGTAAAATTCGGGTTAGCTATGGTGCTACAAGAAAAATTCGATTTTGCTTAACAAATGAACATTTACTCATTCTATATTATTCCATGATATATAGCCACATTAACTATTGTTTAACCACTTGGTTTCATAGTACTGTAGCAAAGTCATTGCAAACAAAACTCAAAAAGTGTGTAACAAAATCAATAAAAGGCTTGATCTTCATATTTCCCCCCAAAAAATAAGAAAAAAACATAAAGCCTTAGAAACCTGTAATAACACTGGATTCCTTACTGTATAGATCAGTGTTTGATAAAAAGTAGTGCTTTATTTATGCATCATTACCACGAAAATTCTCTCCCAAAGATATTTCGTAACTTTTTCTTTACTTCTAAGAACAAAAATGTGGCAACTAAAAGCAATTTACGAATTATTTCCATCTTCTGCACCTTTACGGTGCGCAAATAATTCGTAAAATTTTGGGGCCCTGCAGTAGGGTATGGAATCGGCTACCAAAAATTGCCAAAAAGAGTAAAACAGTTCATTTTTTCTTTTAAAACATTCAACCATCCTTAGTTCAAAGTAAAATAAAACCCCAAAAACAAATTTATAACCCTACATCAATAGCTGAATTTATATCATAAGCGAATCATTGTAGTACTCATGGTTGCGTCATTTTAAGCAATCGTGTACATAATGTATATAACGTTTTTTTACTTGCTCAACTGGATGCACAGACCTGGACAGCGCTGTTCCATCTCTCCGCTCTCACTTGCAGCCCTCACCATTTTTAATCAAAGGTATTTCCCAGTTCTTTTAGCCAACTTGGATAATCCTTAATAGCTTGCTATCTAGGCAGAGGGTTTCTGGGGAATAAACGATTTTTCACTTAAGGTACTTTACAAAACAAATGAAAAACCGCTGTGGTTTTGTAGTAAGTGTCCTTGTGGAAGTTGTTCTGACCTCCCACGAGTCAACCACGAAAGACGTCAAGCTTGTTCAGAGTAAAAATTGATGTTAAGTGTAAACACTCGTGCTAATATCGTAAGTTTTTGCCATTTTTTAAAAAAATGTGATTATTTATGACCAAAGTTTTAATACAGTTTTAAATACATAAATGAATGGCGTATTTGAAATTGAAAATGCTACTATAGGCCTACTGGTCAAGTTTTTTCTGACGACTTTTTTGTTAATACGTCACATTAATTTTACTTTCATTTGCAAGGTAGTGCATGCAAGCATGCAGGCGTGTTACTTAAATAGTTTTGGTATATCTCTTGGATTTTTATATTTTCGCGTCTCGTACTATAACACTCGACGTGCTTTTAGCGCCTTCCTCACGTCTTCAACGTGAAAAAAATGAATAAATAAATAAACCTCTAATGCAAGATTTTCGTCGACATTTCCAGGCTGAAAAAGCCAACAAAAATGAGCGAACGGTAAATTTAAAAGCGCATTGTAAGCGATAGCGTTACGTATTTTAGTTCTGCACTTATCAGTGCCAAATGACAATTACAGGGAAACTTTTAAGCTCCTTATTATAGCTATTACTTGCTAAACAAAACTCATAAGTAAGATAAGTGTGAATACTACCATCTTAATTATTAATAAAATGAGAAAAGAGGTGTATGCCCTGACGTGAATTAACTTTAATACGTCAATTTTCAATGTTTTATCTTCTACACCGTTCAACCTAAAATAAACTACATTCGCAAGTTCAGAAATGCTATTCTTGAATTACTTCATAGAGCAACTTCCCGGCCATTTGTCTGCACTTTTCCCAAAATTTTCTTAATCTTCGGATCAAAGTTAATCCATCTTGGTACATGTGACCGTAAGTCTCTAAAATCTCTGACAGAATCCGACTGGACAAAACAGATTCTCTCGTTTTCAATACCAGACGAAGCGTCAGTTCCGGACAATCTATGTTTTTTTTTTTTGAACCGAGATGCATTTTAAACAAAAGTCAAACTGAAATTTTTGCTTCAAAAAAGAAAGTTTATTCTTAATTTCCGTACAACGCGTTAATATTACTTTGCTGCTGCATTTGGCTTAGCAACATGAATCCTTTTTAGGTCTTGTAGTGCACATTTTTTATGCTTGAATTAAAGTTCTTTTTTACTTTAGCAAAACAATTCTGAAAACTGCGATTTTCTCAATTAAGATGTGTTTTTTAAGCAGATATAATAGGAGAAGAGAGATCTTACAGGAAAAAACATTTCCGAAAACAAACCTAACTCAATAGAAAAGCTGTGATTTCATTTTGGCAACTAGTTAAAGCAATACTCTGTAGGTCTGTAGAGTTGTGAAGAATAACAGTTATCGTACATTAGTATCGCTTTGCAGAATCTCAGCCTTGCCACTCAGAGGCCTTATTATTTAACTACTTTCAAAACTTTCGACTTAAATTTTATTTGCTTTGAAGAGTTTGGACACCGTAACCCTAGCATTGCAAGTTTGAGGCCCAAATTTAGTTCGACATTTGGTCAATCTTAAGCCCGAACCCAGTCCGAACCCGAAATCCACCCGAGAAGCCTGGCCCGATTTCAACTTTGATCCAATATCTCATTTAGCTCGAAACAACGTATCCAGGTTGCGGTTTGAATCCAAATTATGGGATCAAGGTCGTCACAAAAAAAAAGATGTCTTTACCTTTTTGAGTACGCTGCAACCTAAAATTGCTTTGCAGGTATTCTAAGCAGTCACATACCTCCGGGACTGTAAACACGTACTTAGCGTAAGTTACCAACCACCAACAATTAACGTACTTGCATCTTGCGGTAGAGCAAAGTTGAGATTCAACAATCATTTCACGCCTCGATCCTGTATTACAGCAAAAAAAAAAACTTATGCTGGCTGAGTGTCTGGTTGTTCGAACCAGTAACCGTGTGTGTTGCTGCATAGGATAGGAGACTGATCTGTTTCAAGAAATTGTTTAGTTTTCTAGTCAAAAAGCCATCTATCTGTAAAGTACCTACACCTACCTATCATCTTACAGTACGTTTTACTGCTGAAGCTTAATACAGTATGTCAATTTTTATTTCTAAACGTTAAGATAAATCATCAAAATTTAAATTTGTGGATTTTCTCTCCTGAAAACTTGAATCCAAAACTGAAGAGTTGCATTAGGGCAGCCACGCTGAGTCTATAGACATTAGACAGACGCTTTTGTGTGTAAACGTACAGACGCTTCTCGATTTGTGTTGTTGCGTCAAGTTAAGATGAAAAAATGATTTTGAATTCAAACAACAATTAATCTATCACTGTTGATGATTAATTAGTGTTTCAACGATTTTATACTCCAACAGAATTGCGGTTAATATTTCATACAGTGCAATTTTTGTTACTCAAGAATCAAGAAAAACGCACTACTAAAAACGTTTAGTTAAACAACAGTTGACGCATTATCACTCTAAGTTGCAAACTCTTCTAGTTTTTTCAATTTTATGGCTTAATCAAGGTGCTTCTAACTCAAAACTTACTGGACCTCTTGCCGATTGCCAACGTTTCACAAGTAAAGCATAACTTGATCAGAACACTGCTGTGCTAAAGCGATTACGAAAGATCTGGAATAAAAAGTTAAAGTAGCACGAGGGAGATTTAAACAAGCTAACTGACAACTTGTACAACTCCAAAAGAGGTTGCACTTTATTTTGAGCTTTGAACAGGCGCGCAAGCAAGATTTTGCTAAGGGGGGGGGGGGGGACATAGAGGCCTGAACCAAACGTAAAGTTTTTTTATAAAAATGGTTCAATTGAGCAGCCTTTCTGAGCAAACTTGTGTAACTTAAGCGTGGTCCAAACGGGGGTATGGGAGCGAAGCGTTTTTCATGACTTTTCAGAAAAAATAGCCATTTTAACGCCTTTTGGATCAAATTTTTCCTTTTCTAGAGCCATTTGAAAGAAATTTTTTTTAAGATTTAGACGCCAGTTGATGTTAAATTACCTAGCCCTTCGGTCTTTATTTTCAGATCAAGTCTAAAAACACGTTTAAACGCTTGCATTTTGGGGTTAAATTTGTAGGTTGCTTGGCTTAGGGAGGCCTGAAGCCCCCATTAAGCAAATTTAGCAATTTTTTGTCATTGAAGCCGAAATACAATTAGAATTTGTTGAGCTTGACGGTTGTTTATTTTGCGATTATTCGTCAAGTAAAAATTAAAACAAGCCAACGCGTTGCTCAATTCTGATTGTTGTGTAAATCAGATTAAAATTAAGTTACTACGTAGATATAGTCTTAAACTTAAAAACATAAAGATGTTTTTCATTTTACGAATTTACTACAACGATAAAAGCCAGTGCGTGTCATCACTAAATAAACGTTTCGTAATAAACTCATATAGCATCATCAATCATCATGCTATAGCTTCACAGAAAGTTAGCTTGTTATTGCTTTTAACTGATGAAACTTTGGCTTTAATTATTTTGTGATATTTAAATTTTAAAACCAAGCCGTTTCGCAAAATAAATTTTAATGCTTCTTAGTTGAATTTAAATGCGTCAAGTGCAGTTTTTTTGTGGTATTTGTTGTGATATTCTTGCTCAGTAACTACAAGCAGAAAAACATAGTTTTGGCACTTTCTAAACTTTAAGATTGAATTAATTAATGCTTGAGCCGCGACAACTACCTGTATATTATGCAAAACAGTATTTCGGCCAACAGTATCACCAATTAAATGATAGTCAAACCAAGTTATGATTTTTATTTTTTTATTTGTATTTCTGTTTAGTATTTAAATGATGATTCTTGATTACGGACTGATGATAACGATCTTAGGGCAAAATCAACCTGAAGGAAAGTTTGCAATGATAAAAGTATGACTGATTTCTTTAATTTTGTCGATTATTGATACAACAAAATGAGTTGTTTGAAAGAAATTATAATTCTGTATAAAATTAAAATTACTGAGAGCAGACGTAGAGTTATTGAGTTTCCAAGACGAGGTATATTATACTTATGAAAGTGTTTGACACTTCAACTACATAACCTTTTAAAAACATGAGAAAAAGAAAATATTACCGGTATTAATATAAAATAGATTGCAACTATTTTGGTGCACTTGACGACGGCATCAATATCATAGTTTCCACAACGTAAATTCACAAATTAGTTCAAAACGTATCGTGCCAATTACATCATGTAACTCAAATTATTATTAGGATATTTTTAGAAAAAATTTCATTCGTCTTTCGACATCAATTTTAGGTCTTGTTTGGTGTTACTGCTGTAAAAGAGCTTTGAAAAAAGACAAAATTTGAAAATGTTTAAACAGGGAAACAAAAGCCCTGAAAAGTTATAGTGCAGTGCAAAATGACTGCGATAAAAAATGGTCGCAGAAATCGACAAAATGACTCAACATGTTGGCAAATGTAATTATATCTTTATTCACCAAATTGTCATTTGTTAACATCATTTGTTAACCACACACGGTGGAGGCTTCACAATGTCTTTTTAATGCTGAATGTTCAGCATGGAATCCGTGAATACAAGTTTTTATAATGTTTCGTCTAATCCGACCGGAAGTGGTACCCGAGTTTGCCCTTTTCGCTGCCGGCATTCTATCCACTCGACCATAAATCGGTTGATTTGACACTAATTGGTTAAATTACCCAAAAGATCATAAACAAAATAATTAAAATTGTTTCTTGTAGATGAATGTTTGATTAGTTGAAAAAATCTAGGCATGCAAATTAAGCTTATCGTTTTATAATAAGACAACAAAAATAACAATAATTTGATGCATGCTCGAAATGTAGTAGCTCTGAAACGGAAGGTCTGAGGTTCAAATCTGGGGCCGGTCAAATCAGACATAGTGTTGCCAACGGCTCGCCAATGCTGCGACATTTCTTCAAAAGGAGCTGTATTGCTCGCAGGCGCAATGACGGGGAAATGGGGTCCTGCGAACTCGTTACACGCTTCGGCGTAATACACCGTGTATAATTAAAGATTTGATTTGAAAATCAAACTTTGATCTGAAACTATGCGGTATTTTAATTAGAACCGTTACTGTAGCTCCATTTTCCAATACCGTGATATTTTCACGCACTCAGGCAGTTTTGAATGATATCTTTTTCCTTTTTTTATTTTATTTTTATTTAGTGCTGGAGACCAAATAGTTGATTAAGTCGTATTTTCATAGAAACTCGTTTCATTGAATATTTTAATGTATTTCTCCAGTGGTACCACAAAATTCCATAGTGGTTTCCGATTCAAACGTCGCGATACTGTCTATTTAAATTTGAAACAATACAAGCTCAGTACCACCCAGGGATATATAGAAACATCAAGACCGGGATTGCTTGCTGAATTTTAGGGCGGACAACAGAAGGGTTACTTGGAAAATTTTGTTTATTGCATTGCTATACCAACTATTGTGCAAAATATAATGCTTTCAATCAAAGTTAACATAATGACAAAAATAACGTAATACTGACGTCATCACTGACGTCATTATGATACCCATAGACAGGAAAATACATAAAAAATGTGCAATATTTTCCAAATAAAAGTCGTGTGCCATTACTAATTGTAAGCTATTGATTGATTTTTTTTGCATTTATATACAGTAGTGTCCAAATTAATTGGGGCAAAACGAAAAGTGCCAAAAAATTAGGAAAATTCTCAAAAACGCGTCTTTAATCCAAATTATATCAACTCTAGCACGTTCAATAGTTAATATATCCTCCTTTTGCCTTTATGAGCATTGAAATTCGTATTGGCATGAAATCAACTAAGATTGAGCAAATATCTTTAATTTCTTCATCATGGTACCAAATTCGTATTTTGGCTTCTATGAGTTTGGTTTTAGTTGTGCAGTCACATACTTAAAGACACCTTTTTATGATAGCCCACGAGTTTTTGATAGGGTTTAGGTATGGGCAGTTGCCAGGCCAGTCTAGCAAAGTTAATTTCGATTTTTAAAAAAATGTTTGCATTTTTTTGAAGTATGGCATGGTGCATTGTCCTGCTGAAAAACACCACTGCCATCTGAGAATGATTTTTGCATTGTTGAAACCAAGTCTTTTTCCAAAATTTAGTTGATTTCATCATTCCTTCGCTTGCACATAATCTTCCAGTATCATTTAGAGTGAAGCAACCCCAAAACATTTTCTTTAGGGGGTGTTTCGGGGCCTGTAGAATATAAAAGGTATTGAGGGGTTCTCCAACACTTCGTCTTACATATTGAGATTTGAGTCCAAGCACTTCAAAATGGCTGTCATCTGAAACACAACTTTTATTCATTCCTGTTTTCCCTTTTATTGTATTTGTTACCCCATTTTAGGCGTTTCTTTTTCATAGCAACTGTTGGCAATTGCTTCTTGCAGGGACTTTTGGCTTTTCTTCCAGCTTCAAGAAGTCGCTTTTCTTCTTTAGGTTGACGAATCCACGTTGACTCCTGCAGTTGCTAAATCTCTTTGAAGGTCCTTACTAGTTTTTCTAAGGTCTTTAAAAGTATTTTGCAATATCATTTTGTCATCACGAGTGGTCGTTTTAAGCTTTGATTCATGCTGATCCCGCCTTTTAGTTGTGGTGACGTCACCATTCGTATCCATCATTTAAAAAATTCGCCCCACATTTGATTTTGACACATTCAGCTTCTCTCCTATTTTTCTTATTGTCATATTAGAGTGTTGTCGTAGAGTAACAATTTGTGCCCTCTTTCTTGGAGCGATATTTATTTTATTGCAAGCAGGCAAATAGTAATATGCAAAAAACAAAATAAAATTTTTGGCCACGAATAAGTTTACTTCATAATTTAAAAAAATCTTTTAATCTGAAAAAAATAGAGCATGAAAGCAGTTAATAGTGGTTCATATTCTTTACTTAGCTTATTAATTATCATTACAATACTATCTATCATACATTCCCTAAACTAGCCTAAACAAAATTCAAAAAATGCAAAAATATAGTTTTGCCCAAATTAATTCGAACACTACTGTACCTGTCAGGGTCCACGACAACTGACCGCGAACCAACTGACGTCGATTGGCTGATAAGGCCGATCATAAAAATATTCTACCATCTCAGAGCCATCTTGCCCAAACCCTCACTTAGTGACAAAATCACTAGTAACCGTTGGTTCGCAGTCAGATGACTTGGCTTGACGAAGTTAAGCAAAAACCTTCCAATCATGGTTGTCGAAAGTAACAACGCTCTATCTAATGCACTGCGCCAAACTGGCGATGTAAAATGGACGAAGGGCTTGATAAGAGACACAATATATATATATCTATACATCAAGAAAAAATGTGTCTAAGAACATACACAAATAATATCCACTGCGGTTATTCACCAATGCGATATAATATACACATTTAGCCAAATAAAAACACTTCTTTCTAGAAGTTGAAAAGATTTGTTTTCAAACAATTAGTGAAAAACTGAACAAAATTATTAAATTCTGACGATCAGTTGCTATGAAGAGAAAAAGTAGAAAAAGTTGGCGTAATAAATAACAAAAACTGCTACATGGAAATACAGTAGGCCTATGTCACCGTTTCTGTTAATGAAAAACAAAGACTTATGACACTTGTGAGGGTAAAAAAAAAAAACACTGAAATATAAATTATATGCCAATCAGATTATGTTACTCGTAATACGCTTGACAATGAAGAAAAATAATATTACTAAACTGCTACAACACTACAGTTCACAGTGGTTAGTCGCAGGTCAGTATTAGAAAAAAAAACACATTGAAACTCAACATAAAAGGTGCAATGACATGTAAAAAAAAACAAAAAAAAAACAGAGCTATGGTGTTAATTTTACAGAGGATTTTAAATATCAAGCACATTCCTGAATGCGTTTCAACAGCAAAGTCATAACACCTTAATCACGACTATGATTCAGAATTATAGTGCAGAAATTCTGAACATGCATGTTAGGGAAACAGTTAGTTTCTGCTTCACATATCCTTTCTCTAAGCTGATGGGCAGCATCACTAGGTATGCTCAAAGAGCCTTTGCATTCAAATAAAATCTGGCACATGGTTTGGTCACTTTCACCACAACCGCATAAAGGTGTATAAACCGTAAACATCAGGAAATTTATCAAATAAAAAGGAGTTCAGCAAATTATTTGGATTGTAGCGTCAGCTCCAACGTAGCCACAAATGAAAGATTAAATGGACACTTGGATTAATAATTCAACCCAGAGAATAGCTCGATAGGTTGTTCAACCGAGCCGGTCGACCGCATTGGGACGCGTCTTTTTGACACAAACGTTACAGGATAAAAAAAGCTTAAAAGTCTCAGTTTTTCGGTTAACAAAAGAATCAAAAGAGAGACACAATAATAGCTGCTCGTTGAAGTTTCACCATTCAGTGAAATAATGTCCAAAAAGTATATATATTTCGTTACATTTTAAACTGATAAGTATTACTCTACATTCTGAAACACCTGCTAGCATTGTATAGTCACTGTAAGGCACAATAACACCTGCACACAGAAGTTTCATCTTTACATCCTTTGGCTACGAATCTAATGTTCGATTCAAAATTTTGTAAGAAAAGTAAAAATTACTTGAGTCTTAACTAGGAAAGAAACAGCGCAAAAACTACAATTTTAAGCAAATTGAAAAACACTCTTAACTAAATGATAATTATTTGCCAAAGAGGTCATAACTGAATACCAAACAACAGTTACCTTTTGGCAAACAAACATACTGTTTTGAATTTACAAATATCAGTTAACCATGATACTTAAACTTAAAGCACTTAAAACCACAAAAGCTTCCAGCTGCATAAAATAAAAAAAAAGTTGACTATATCTGTTTCCTTATTTGATTTACATTACAGTATAGCCCACATAGTACACGCGCCACAGTAGATGGAGACTATTGCGCAGATGTTTGTGAATTTAACTTTCTAATGGTGCGTGCCATTTTCTCGGGAGGTGTAAGAGTGCATTGGTTGGTTCTTTTCACCTCATTGTTAGCAAAGCAGTTGAATATTGTTTGCAGTATCAACACAAAATTATTGTGCCCTTGCGTACCGGTTTGTTCAGCTAAAACTATATACGTGTCGGATTCCGCAAATTTTGTTGCAGCAAAAATAAATGCCGCCCTCTGATTTTTTGCGGACAACAGCTTACTTCATGCAGATTGCAAAAGAAACAGTTGCAATTTTTCTCAGAATCGTGCGAAATTTTAAATTAGTATTTTATTAGTATTGCTACTGGGTAGGAGATATCACCGATTGCTTTGCTTTATGTTTGTTCCGTGTTGTAAACAAAAAGATGAGAATGCTATTTGTATTCTTAACTATGACTTGACCAAAAGTTGTACCCCAGTATTCCACATGCAAAGAGCGCATTATAACCAATTATTCAAATCGCTTGTTCAAATTACCAAAAAGTTATGAATGATAAGTTTTTTTAGGTAATTGTGCGAAGACTTTTCAATCCTTTCCGATAAATACTGCAATATTTTCTGGTTATTACGAGAAAGATTTTAGTGTATATTACAAAAGTTTATGTTTTAATTTTCATTACAGGTGTTTTCAGTGAATCGACTGTTAGAGGTTTGGAATTCTACAGTGATAGTCATCCTTCTTTTAAAGACACTGCTAGATATATCAAATTTATTTTAAATATCTGGAAAATCATGTAGTTAAAATCTCCTTCAAAAGGTACGAGATGTCTCTTGGTACTCTGCAATTTTTTACTAATCTACGACTATAGCAATGATTCAAAGATACGTCGTTGCCACAGGCTAATCAATATTGTTCATTTTACCAGACATAAAAAAGCCAGAGGTAATTGAGTAAAAGCAGTACTTAACTATAGCATGCCGTTTTCAAATTACGTCAGGACGGCGAATCCAACTTATAAACTCTTCCATTGGCTTAGAACACCACCGTAAATTCTAGTATTCTTGACATGCTATTTAATAAACTTTACATTGTGTTAAAGACTAAAAAGTTTTTATCGCTAAATGTTTATGTGTAGGAATACGGAAGCGTGATGCTGTTTCTGTGCTGCTTTGCAGTGCAAATGCACAACTGTATCCTTGCTAACGAATCTGCACGAAGTAAGCTGTTGTCGGCAAAAAATCAGAGGGCAGCTTTATTTTTGCTGCGACAAAATTTGCGGAATCTGACATGTACATAGGCTAGTTTTGGCTGCACAAACCTGTGCGCAAGAGCACAATAAGTGAATAACTTTGTGTTGATGCTGCAAACAATATTCAACTGCTTTGCTAACAATGAGTTGAAAAGAATCAACCAATGCACTCTTGCACCTCCTGAGAAAATGGCACACACCATTAGAAAGTTATATTCACAAGCATCTGCACAATCAGCAATAGTCCCCATCTACTGTGGCATGTGTACTGCGGTATGTGGGCTATACTGTAATGTGAATTAATCCTAAAGAAACAGATATAGCCAACATTTTTTTATTTTATTTTACGCTGCCGGAAGCTTTTGTGTTTTTAAGTGCTTTAAATTTAAGTAGCCTTCCCATGCTTAACTGATATTTGTAAATTCAAAACAGTAGGCCTACAGCATGTTTGTTTGCCAAAAGGTAACTGTTGTTTGGTATTCAGTTGTGACCTCTTTGGCAAATAAATGTCATTAGGTTAAATGTTTTTCAATTTGCCTAAATTGTAGTTTTTGCGCTGTTTCTTTCCTAGTTAAGACTCTAGTATTTTTAGGTTACTTTTCTTACAAAATTTTGAATCGAACATTAGATTCGTAGCCAAAGGATGTAAAGATGAAACTTTAGTGTGCAGGTGTTACCGTATTGTGCCTTACAGTGACTATTCAATGCTAGCAGGTGTTTCAGAATGTAGACAAAGACATTTCTGTTTCTATGTGCCGGTACCTATCCCTGACCTGCTACTAACAGCTTACAGCTCACCTCTCAAGAAAACTGACTAGACTAGGTTATTCTTGTGCTCACTAATGCTTGTAATACTAATAGTCTAAGCTTATGATATGCAGCATAGCCCAGGTAACCAATAATTTCATATAGATAGGCTTATGCCAACACTTTTTATGTTTATGCATATCGATATTAGGGCTAATAGTAATATGGCCTAAAGTTGTCAGCAAAAACTGCAAATTCAAAATAGGCTAATCCCAGAGCTTAATTCCATTAAAAGGATCTTTCCAGAAGGTCTACATTATAACAATTATCAGAGCAAACTCTGAGCCTCTATCACTTTTCGAAGCCTAGATCCTTTCTGTTCTAATGTAAAAAAATAAAAATTGGGACTACCATTGAAATCAGTAGCCTTGTTTAACAGACCAAGTATATATAATCCAATGCCTTAGCGGATTGCTTTTATTATCTGAGCAACTCTTCTAAACTTTATGTTTTCCTTGAAAAATTAAACTCACGAAAAAACAGCAATTTTGCATTGCCGTCTTAACTTACGCTAACCTGCTCCACTGCACACCAAGTACCTCTACGAAGACACTTTAGCTGACTAAAATAGCCCTTCTATTGTCCACCAAAAAAAACTGAAATCGCTGAAGCGAGCAATCCCGGTGTTCTGTATATCCCTGGTACCATCAACCACCTTGACGTCGAATAGCGCAGTTACGCGGCGCACATCATTGCCGCGATCTTTCTTGAGAATTGATAGCCGTGGTGATAAGCCAGGCTATTGCCTATGATGCAAAAATTATATGAGATGTTTCCTTTAAAGTGCTGTTTGCTTCAAACAAGTGTCTGTGAAAACGATCGTGTTTTTTTGTAAACGAGTCTTCGTGAATGACCACAGAAATAAAAAATTTTAAACTTTGGATCAGAGGGGTGTCTTATTCAAACAAAATTTAGTTCATTAACCATTAAGTCAAATTAATGTTAGTTTAATGCAAACTGTTCGGTCATCATACGTGTACCATTGTGAAAGCTAGATGTTTCAGCATCACCTATTGCGAAACGTGCCGCTTTGCCGTTTTACCTTATTTACATATTAGTTTCGCAATGTTTTGGTTTTTGTAATTGTTGTAAGTTATTTTGGCCAATCACCTTTTTTGTTAATTTTGCGCACTGCCTTTTGTAAATTACGTCACACTCACGCGGCACTTTGGCCTGTCTCGCGAGTGTCGGTAGCTTGTAGAGTTTCGGATTTTTAGTGGTGAAGCAAACAGCTCACATTTTTATTTTTGAATCTTGGGATTTCAAGTTGGAAGACGTTCCTTTACCGACAAAAATCTAGATAATATTTTGTTGCCTGTTTGTCTCTGTTTTCAATAAAATTTGATTAAATACAGTTCGCTGTAAATTAGAGTTACTGAGTGCAGCCAAAAGTCTGAAAAGTCTACGCTGGGCCGGTAAGCCGGAGTCAAGCTGCGCAGCGAATACCCGTGTGGCTCCCCCGGGAAGTGATCCAACTTCCGAGTTGGAACACTAGAAATCTCTTTAAAGCCGCATTTACACGGGCGACTTTTTTGCGTGCAATTTTTTGATAAAAATGGATCTGGCAAAGTTGCATTTACTCAACGACGGCTTTGATCATGATAATTAGAACCTTACTGATGGAAATAATTGTCTTAAGTTGGTTTCATACCAATATTATTATAATTGAAAACTTTTGAAGAGAATCGGTGTTGCGATAAAAAATCGCAGTGAGATCTGCTCCGATTTTTCTTTAAATAGGTTTAGAATGTCACTATCGGAATGGAAACAACTTGAGACAGTCATTTTTAGCAGTAAGGTAACTTTTATCACTATGAGAACCATTATTGAATCTATGCAACTTTGCCACATCCATTTGTATCAAAAAATTGCACGCAAAAAAGTCGCCCGTGTAAATGCGGCTTAACAGATCTCTATGGCCTCCAAAGGTCGCATGATCCGTCCACATACTTCCGATTGTAGTATATCCCTAAGGTCTTAAATAAATTGAAACGTGCTGCAGTTTTTGAATCCTTTTTGGAGGTCAAGAATCATTGGGGTATACTACATTCTTTCTTTCACTAAAACCAGTGAGCTGGATGACAGCTTTCTATAGTTGTTCTAGCCTAGTACTCTGTAGTTACTATTTAGTTACGATGCGCTCTGCAAGGAACAAACCAAATTAACATAGGTGGGCACAAACCGCTAATCCGCTATTCCGCTAATTAGCGAAGCTAACATTTTCATTAGCGGATTAGCGGTTCCGCTAACGTTCAAAAATGTTAACGGACTGGTTATCGAAGCTAATTTTTTTTAGCCAATCCGCTAATCCGCTAATCCGCTAGAAAAAAATAGTTGCAACCGTGGTTTCAATAAAGCAAAGTCTAAAATTTACCACATTTAGCCGTTTTTGCTTGGCAAATAAATATCTACTTCAAGTATACGGTGTAAGGCATTTTTAGATCAATAATTATTGCCGCAAACATCGTGCTTCGATATGATAATGCTTTTCTCGAGTTGTTTTATCACTCCAGTCTATGACATCATAATGCTCGCCTTGCGCAATCACGAGCCAATACGAGGTCAAAATTTTGAAACCAGCATTTCGAAAAAGTACGATTAATTGTTCATGTCATGTCGAACTTCAGTTAATTTGTGTTGGCCAGCGGGCTGTCGTCCCGGATGGATTATCAATTTAGCGCCAAGCTCTTTCATTTTTTATGCAAAGCGAGCATAATGCAGCATACTTTAGAAAGAGATAGCAGGATGATTAAAATATTGTATCTGGAAGCAAAGGTGCAGTTAAAGCCAGCTACAGTACGTTGCCGGATTGCCTTGGTTTTTGAGGCCGAACAGTAGGCTATGCCCGTTGTGGTTACTGCTTAGCAGTCTGACTGAAGAGTGCAATAAAGTGGTTGGGCAAACACATTTTTCATAGGAACAAACCATTTAAATTGAATCTAAACTCTGAACTATTAAAAAGGCTTACAGGTGAACATCGCCTATAACCAGGGCTGCCATCTATATGAACCCCAAAATAAGGACAACAGGGAAAATTATTTATAGATTGGTTTGGTTTAGTTCAGGGGTTCATAACCTTATTATCACCGTGGCTCTTTTTAATTTGAAAATAATTTTCCGTGGCCTTTGACCACAAACTTTTAAATGATCTCAAAAAAAAAAAAAATTCGAAGCGTCTGAGTCCACGATACTTAGCCACTTTTCAGGCGATATCTGAAATATTCTTCATGGTCTTGTTTCGATTTTATGCGAAGTTTCAAACGTTTAAAAAAAAAAAGAAGAAAAGGTCATCTTATACTGTACAGTCTACAAGTTATTTCTTGCTAATTATTCAAATTGATCAATCTAATAGTGCCCGGTGTGAGAACCTCTACCCTAAAATAAAACAAAAATAAGAACATTTCTTAGAAATAAGGAGTAAGGACTAAAATATTTTTTAAGACACAGACCATCAAAATAAGATCAAATGTTAGAATTATGGCAGCCCTGTTTATAGCACAATCACGTTTAGTTTATAAAGGATTATAACAAAGGCAGTGCTGCCGTCGAAGATAGGCTCAGCCTACTTGCTTTATCCGTTGTTTTTCAGGATGCATGAGATCAGGTGTAGTCCCTAGCCCCAAGTAGGCCTACAGTCAGTATAAATTGTGTCTGCTAAAATTGATAAAAAAGCTACTAAATTTGAAAGTGGCAGAAAATGCAATAAATTTCTTGACAATTTCTGATTTACCGCAAACCTGAAGCCTACCCACTTGCTACTGGATAGATCCTTCACACTAACTTGTGGCGCAGAGATAAAAATAAACCACCCTCTTTCTCTTAGCCAAGTGACCTGAAAAACTTAACCCAAAGCTGGAAGCGTTCAAACGTGTTTTAGACGTGATCTTTAAGTAAGAGGGGGATTGAAGGTGCTGGGCAATTTAATTCTTTAACTGGCTTCCAAATCTCGGCACATGAATTCTTCCAAATGGCTCTAAAAAAACAAGCAAATTTTTATCCAAATAACGTTAACATTCCTATTTTTCCCGAAAAATCACAAAAACAGGACGCTTTTGATGCACTTGTGTTGCGCTATAGTCTGTTTAGCACACTGTCCCATTGAAGCATTTTTAGAATAAAAAATCTTTTGGTTCAATCTTCCTCCTTTCCCAGCAAAATTCTAGTTAAGCGCCTGCCACTGTTTACTGTTTAAAACAGTGGTTCTCAACCTTTTTTGGTTACAGAGCCGAATTTTCAACCATGAGTTTGCTAGGAGCGGCATGCATTTAATCCAATTTTTTAAGTGAAAAATAAACCTAAAAAAAGTTGTTTGCCGCTTCGTTGGGATATTTTTTGGCCGAATTTAGGTGAAGAATGAAGACCATAAAAGAAAAAAAAAGTTTTCCGCCAATTCGTTGTGTCATTTTTCGGTCAATGTTAAACGACGACAAAAGAAATAAAAAAGAAGTGTTCGTCATTTTGTAGCGCCGATTTTCGGCCCAAATTTGAAATTGACTTGGGATAATTTTCATGGAGTTAGTGAGAGCCACAGGAAGGGCAGTTGGGAACCGCATGCGGCTTCAAGAGCTGCGGTTGAGAGTCATGGGTTTAGAACCCATCCTCTTACTTGTTTAAGACAGCAGCACTGATCATAAGCTACATAACGGACAAAATTTTCAAGTCTTGATGGTTTAGAACTCTGGATAGCAGTGGATCAACTATGTATAAAATAAAGTAATTTTTTTGGCAGAATTGATTATATGTATAACTGTATGTAGTTATGCTGTAAATGGACTAATCTACAATCATTAGCACTGATTCTGATGACTCCCAGGCCGAAGAACAACCGACCACCAGTGGATTATCACAGCGGCCAGATCAATCACAAGCACTGGGCGCCACTGCTACTGTTATCGATGCGGATATCAATGCACAACATCCATGGCCACACTTGAAAAAGTACTTTACGTTGAAGGCTGTAAACAAAGATAAAACGCAATTACAGTTTGCATGCATTTTGTGTAAACCTAAAGAAACTGTTATAAAAGCGCATGCATTCAGTCTCTTCAACCTGAAATCCCACATCAAGAAAAAACATTCGACTCGAGCAAAGCAATTTGAAGAAACAATAAAAACGGGATCTAGTAGAGGTAAACATTTAAATAAAATCTGTTCTCAGACAGATGAACCTCCACCGAAGAAGACTCAAGTACAGTTAACCGTTAGTGAAACTTTAACAAGTCGCCGTGGCTCTTTTTGTCGAAATGCGGGAAGTCAGAAACAAGTAGATACAAAAATCGTGGATTTTTTTGTATGCAACATGATTGCCTTCAATGTAGTGGAGTCCTCTTCTTTCTTCGAATTAGTGAAAACACTAAACCCTAAAACAAGTGTGATATCTCGCCGCACTCTGGGGAGAAGGGTGAGTAAACGGTATGATGAACTACAAAGTTATCTCGTCAGGCAAGTTTGTTGAATTTTTAACTGTTATTTAAGTTTCATGGATGTAGGTTCATATTTTATGGTTTTTGATGAGGTCCAGTACGTTGTTTCCTGTTTTCAAGAAGTTTTGGGTCTGCATTCAAAAAATTTTTCTATGGAAAAAGACGAATCTCGTACAACTATAGCATAGAATATAAATTATATTTCTACATAATAGCGTCATCTCGCAAGTCGCAATACATTCTGAATAATGAGCGAAAAAGCTTGCATACTGCCATGTCAAATTTGATTGAACTGCCCTACCACCGCAACATCTTGACGTCCTTCGTGGTTGACTCCTGGGAAGCCATGTCAACTTCCACTGGGAATACCTTTGAAAAGATAGCTGAGGGCTGCCGATGAGAGCTAAAAGCTCGAAACAGCGCTATCCAGCTCTGTGCCCTACCACCGTTACATTATGTGCTTGAGGTATAAGTTGTTTAAAGACTAATTATCTTAACTGACACACGTCGCAACAAATCAAATAGAGTATACAGTATATGTTATATAGCTTGTAGGTTACTGTCGTTGTCTGTCTGTAAATATGATATCCTAATGCTATAGCAAGATATTATACTATAGAGTGTCCCAGGAATCGCACATCATGTATATAGATTGTTATGAAATACTGTACATATCATTATGAATAACAATGTTATTAATGCTAATCAAAGTAATCATATTAGTTGCTCTGATTGTTCATTCTATGCATTGATAGATGCATCAACCGGTATAGTTTAGTAACACAATGCATGACTTCTGGACACCCTGTATAGTAGCACGCCACTAAACAGTACCCAAAAATTAGTTATACATTTTAGTTTGTTGTAACGATCATTGTAAGAGGCGACCAACCAGCCAGCAATTGTGGCCAACTCTGTGATGATTGGGTGCCCACTGGCCACCTTTACGAGGTGGAAATTGCCACCTTTCATGTTTCAATGGCGTTTCATGGCGCATTGACACAATGCTTCATCCAGTAGACAAAGACCTCCAAAGATAAGATTCGTGTCAAATTTCATGGTTAGAATGTCAGTTAGACATAAAAATTGTGTACTTTTTCTTAATCCTAATTCTCAATGCTGTAATTTGCAGAGTTTTGGAACAAGTGCCTTGTAAGTAAGTAAGTAAGTATTTATTTATTTTGCCAACTATCACAAACACAAAGCACGAATGAACAAACAGTAAACTAAATGTGCATAATGGCAGGAAGCACCGAAAAAACCGTTAGGTTATCAAGTCAAGATGCTCCCTGATGTAGATGCAGTCAACAGTTAATCTAGAACATTAATAAATCAAAAGAAAATAAATAAACCGACGAGAAAAAAAAAACAACAAATAATAGTTATTAACGATTTAGAAGATTTTTTTTGAATTTATTTTTAGAAGAAACCCAATGCATACTTTTATAGTTACTGTTCAATTCACTCCATAATTTGTTCCCTCTGAATGAAAGTTGGTTTTTGCAAAAATTTTTATTAACACGAGGTAGAAAATACGTAGCGAAATCTTTGAATCTTGTATCGTGAACATGTATAGAGTTAATATTTGTAAACGAATTGTAAAATACTTCGGGTAATTTACCATGATGTAATTGATACATAAATTTGTAAAGTTCAAATTCGTATATTTCATCAATTTTTAAAAATTGTAAGGCGCTGTATAATTTTGTAGTTGGGGTTTCAATACCACATGATAAAATTATCCTTAGAATTCTATTTAATCTTACTCGTAGACATTCTATACGAGTTTTGTCAGCTGTCCCCCATACAATAATGCCGTATTGAATTCTGCTGTATACAAGGCTATAATAAAGCATGCAAAGAGTTTCTTTGTTTACGTAATTGCGCAACCTGTAAAAAACTCCAGAAAAACGAGCAAGCTGATGAGATAAGTAATTAACATGGGAAGACCAGTTTAAAGTGTCATCTATAAACAAGCCTAAATATTTAACCGTAGAGGAACGTTTTAATGTTTTGTCATTTAGATGGATCACGAAGTTTTCATGCACCGTTTTTTTTGGTTATTTATGTATCAACAGATAATTCGTTTTTGAATAATTTAAAGACAATTTGTTTTTGCAAAGCCAATAATCAACATGTCGAATTTGCTCATTTACCTTTGTTTCAAGTGTTTCTAAATTTTTATCAGCAAGCATCAAAAGTGTGTCGTCAGCAAATAGAGTCATATGGAATTGAGATATATTGGGAAGATCATTTACGTATAACAAAAACAATAAAGGCCCTAAACATGATCCTTGTGGAATCCCACACCTAACTGGTCTATTACATGAAACAGAATTAGAAACAACAGTACATTGAAGTCTATGTGTTAAATAACTCCGAAAGAGTTCATGAGCAACACCTCTAATGCCAAATGAGCGATATAGTTTTTCAAGTAATATAGTATGATTAACAGTATCGAAGGCTTTAGTTAAATCAAGAAATATGCAACAAGTGTATAAATCTTTATCAATATTTTGAAGTAGTTGGTCGTATATTTTACTAATTGCATGTATTGTGGATGAATTTTGTCTAAACCCGAATTGAGTTTTATTTAGAAGATGATATTTTTCCAAAAAATGTGTTAAACGATGGTAAATAATTTTTTCCAATATTTTATCAAATTGAGACAATAGCGATATTGGTCTATAGTTAGTTGCTTTTGATTGATCTCCTTTTTTGAATATGGGAACAACCTCAGCAACTTTTAAACAATTAGGAAATACACCAGATTTAAAGCACATATTAAAAAGTTTGCTAAGTATTGATGCAATAATTACTTTGCTTAATTTAAGGAATTTTGTCTCTACATCCTTAGATCTAGTTGCCTTTTTAGCAGAAAGAGAATCTATAATGTTTATAATTTCATTGGTAGTAGATGGTGCTAAGAAGAATGAGTTGTTTATTTTTGTACTGGTAAATGATTTTGTATATGATATGCCATCAAGATCAGCCGAGGATATTGACTCTGCCATCTTGGGACCGATATTAACAAAGTGCTCATTCAAACTTTCCGCAATTTCATCAGAGTTGGTAAGGATTTTTCCGTTTTCGGTTATCAGCTCAGTAGGGTCAACTCGAGCTTTTGTTTTAATACTTGCCAGTTCGTTCACAATTTTCCATATTTTATTGCTATCACCTTTGTTATCTTTCAACAACTCATGATAATGCATTCGTTTGGCACCATTTATAGTTCGATTTAATGTATTACGATACGCTTTGTATTCAGAGCTCACTAAACTATTTTTGTTTTTTAAGTATTTTTGAAACAATTGATTTTTTTTACAAATAGATTTTAATAAACTCGATGACAGCCAAGGTTTTGATTTAATTTTCTTTTCTTTTCTACTGGCTCTTCTCATAGGTGCATGGTTATTTAGAGTCTCGGTAAACACTGAGACAAATTTTTCAAAGTTTTCATTTACACAAATTTCTCATTAAAATACAACATATCCAGCCCAGCACTTAAATCTCCTAGAAAAAATTTAATATCAAATATAGACATGTCTCGAATTAACATGGGTTCCTTGTGGATGATATCTAATTTTTTTGTAGGTACAGTAATGAAAGTACCAAGCTGATCTGATAAATCTGCGCTGAGAGTTGTACCAGATAAATACTTGTTGTTTGGGTTGTTGGTGTAAACGTGGTCTAAAAGAGTTTCACTACAATCTGTTATCCTAGTTGGTTTGTTTATTGTGCATTTTACTGAGCAACCTATTAAACTATCAGCATACATTCTTACGTGATGTTTTTGTTCTAATTGAAGCTGGTCAATATTAAAATCACCGACTGCGTAATACTCAAGTTTTTGAAGATTAAGTTTATGAAACGTGTTAGTTAGTTGAGCGGAAAATAAGTTAATATGCTCCACGGTGCTAACAGGATGTCTGTATACAACTCCCAGTACTAAAGGCTTTTTTTTTGTCTCGATTCTTATCCACATGTTCTCTACAGCATCTACATTAATTGAAAATTCTTCGAGAATCGAAAACTTGATTTTTTCTTTGTTATAAAACCCTACACCTCCAGCGAGCGTCAAACTATTCACATGAATGAATTTATAACCTGGTAGCTCAATATTACCACTGATATAATTTTCTTTCAATTTAGTTTCAGTTAGAGCTATTATTTCCGGTTGTTTTTCAAGCTCACTGAGATATTGTGACATTTTATCAATATTTTTTTGCAAACTTCTAATATTAAAGTGAACTATTAAAACGTCATCAAGTCGATAGCGAAGCGCATTATTTAGGGAGTAAGTGGTAAAATATTTACATTCGTTAAATAGCACGTCTTGGTATTCATTATCGATAAGGCTTTTAATTGATGCATTATCATGAGCAGTGTTTGAAATGTTAGAGGCAGCACTAAAACAATGCCGAGTTGACCCCAAGTAACCTTCGATACTGTAACAAGCATTGCATTTAAATCGAGCGATTAAATCTGGGAATTGATCAATTTGCATAGAACAGGTCACATGATTACGTAATCTGCAATTGACACATACAATGCTATCATTTAGTACACCAAAATTAGAACAAGTTTTGCAAACAAATTCGATAGATGAGGAAGTCATTTTATGTTGAGTAATATCAATATCTGACAAAAAAATTACACGCAATTAAAATATTATGTATATTATTAAATAGCCTTACTATCACTCTCGCTATCAGACTGATCAGTAGCCAAATTATTGTTGTATTTTAGAGGCAAATAGTTCAGTTTTTCAAAATCAATGTCGACATTATACTTGAATAGATTGGGTTTGATTATACATTATACTTGAATAACCTTGGGTTTCCACAACGGCAGATTGTTGGACTGCTCATCATAAATCATACTTAGGAATGACGGTCCATTGGCTTGACTTAAAAACACGATCAAGAAAGCACGCTGTTCTTGCTTGTTGTCGCATTAAAGGGCACCACACGTATGATGTTTTGGCAGAGACGATATCCAGTGTCCATTGCAAGTTTAACCTGTTGCAAGACAAAGTGAACAGAACTACCACTGATAACGCTAAGAACTTTGCAAAAGCATTTATTCAATTCAGCAATGCAGCAGACGTTTAGCCAGACATTGTTGAGCCGATTGTGGATGAAGATTTGATCGTTGACGCGGAAGAGGATGCCAGTGGTGAAGAAAACTGTTTGGAGTATATTTCTATTGAGTCTGTGGTCGAGGACTCTTTCGAGAATATCACTGCAGATGACACGTACGAATTGCCTGTTCACACGAGATGTGCAGCGCATACGTTTAACTTAGTCGCTGCTGTAGATGCTGACAACGCCCTTGATGGTGGCCTATTCAAAAGTATGTACAGAAAAGCAATGGCCAAAGCACAGGCATTGTGGAATCACCAAAACCGTAGTACCGTAGCGGCAGATTTAATTTTAAATGAAATGAAAAGGAGGCTTGTGGTGCCTTCCAGCACAAGATGGAATTCCACTTACGACTCTATTGTTATTCTGAACGAGCTTTTGCAAAAAAACAGGGGATGTGTTCACAAGGTTATGAGCCTTCTAAAATTGCACCTTTTCTCGGAATCCGAGATTAAACTACTCAAAGAGTACGCTTTGGTAATGTCGAGCTTGGCTAAAGCTTTGGAAAAAATTCAAGGGGAAAATCAAGCGTATTTCGGATCATTGTTGCCGATTGTAACAGCCACCGAGATAAAGTTAAAAAAAGTAAAATCTAAAGGCCTTGCTTATTGTAGCCCACTCGTAGATGCCCTTTTGGCTGGCATTAGGAAAAGGTTTGGGAAGCTTTTAGATGACGAACATTGCTTACTTGCTGCCGCGTTTCACCCCAAATTTTGGTTGTTTTGGATCGAAAAAGAGGACTTTGGCCTGTTTTTAAGAGTCAAACAGGCTATGATTTCAGCCGTTGAGAAGGGAGTAAGGAACCAACTGCGACAGGAGCAAACAAGCGATGAAAAAAACACGAGCAGCGAAAATGAAGAGGACGATTTTTTCGGCGCCATCACCCAACACGCTGAGGCCGTCGCAAACCTTCAAACAGCAACTCACAAAGCAAAAGATATTGTAAAGAAATGGCTTGACGCCTATTCTCATGATTCATTTGACGATGCAGTTTTCTTTAATGAAAAAGTGCTGATTGACTTGTTCATAAAATACAACACTGCAATACCTTCAAGCGCTGCAGTTGAACGGTTATTTTGTTCAGCAAAAGACGTTTTGCGAGCGAAAAGATCAACGCTATCTGATCAAAACTTTGAAAAGTTACTTTTTATGAAAGGAAACCAACTTCTTCTTGCTGATATGGAAGCAGAAAAGCAGTGATTTAATGATGAGGATTGCTACACAACAACGCTTTTTTTCTGCTGAAATTATATTTTAATGCTTTTTTTTTTTTGCTAAATTGTATTTTTTGCTTTTTAAAAGTAGTATATTTAAATATTTTTAGCATTGATTTTGTACTTCTGTATTTTAGCATAAGGTTAGATGAAAATAATTTTTCTCACTTTCACTCTCAAGCTTCAATACTGTACGAGCAACAAATTAAAATTTCAGAAATACGCCTAATTCAGTTCTCATATAAGCCGGGTAGACTGCTGATACTTATTGAGGCCCAGCTAGGACGTCTGAGATAGCCCAGTAGATCGAGTATTTGCCTCTGAACAAGAATAGACCAGGTGTGATCCGAGTCGGCTCAAACCCAAAGGTTTTAACATTGGCATTCGCAGCTTCCCTGCTTGCCGCTAGGCATAAACTATAGTGTAGAATTTTACAATGGGTGTGAAAAGGGCGGAAGCTCGATTGCAAGACAGCAAAGGCCATTGTTACCTTATTAAGGCAACGTTGGTTTTCGGAGACTAACAGTACATTCTTTGGCGAAATTGCATGAACACAAATTTTTGAAACGAAACTCATAAAAAGATGGGAAAATCACTAAAAATCTTATTGTATATGTTTATTTTTTTTAAAACAACACTTAAGGTTACTTCAAAAAAACATGATAAAATCCCTTTAAGATTCTGTGTGTGGTTTTATTGTATTGCTAAGCATGCTTTTTTTGTATATTGTATATATAGTACTAGAGTAGTTATACAAAACTCCGATTTTTATTATTTTTTAAGTTATTGAGAAGCGACAAGCAGAGCTTGGCCAGGAAAAAACTTAATTCCCCACTACTGTTGAAAAAAATTCAGTAGACTACCGTTTGTTGTATTTTTTTCAGGAATATTTTCAAGAAAACAGTACTGTTGTGAGAAGCTGAAATGAAAAATTAAGGGATAAAGCTTCAGACTTCTCTTTTGATTATTAGTTTTAATTATACGAGGTAGAAGTGCTTATTTTGGTGATGTGCTTATTTCAGTCCTGTGCTTATTTCAGTAATATGCTAATTCGGGCACGAGCCCAAAACCGTGACAATATTTTCCTGTTGAATAAACTTGGAATTTGGAAATTTTGGAGGTGCTATATGTCTAGATTTGGCTGATCAAATGAAAAATGCGATATTAAAATGATTGGTACAAGTTACGAAATTGATTTTTTGTTTTTTCCGTCTCGTATTGTACTTTTATGGTTAATTAGCGGATTAGCGAATTAGCGTTAGCTTCCGCTAACAAAAAATTCGTGATAGCGGATTACCGTTAGCGAAGCTAATCTTTTTGATTAGCGGAATAGCTGTTATCGGAGCTAATTTTTACGTTAGCTGTGCCCACCTATGCAAATTAACAAGTGGAAGGTACCTGCGGTGCCAATGTAATCTCCCACGTTTAAAGTATAGTTGAGGCTGCTGTCTCCAACGGAAAAGATTCTGAAGAGCACACAATTTTTCATAACGTTTGTAAGTAATTTGAATAAAAAATAAAAAAAGCGAGCTCGTATCAATCTTAAATCGTCTATGAATTAAATTTTGATCCAAGAACAGTGTGTGACCAAGTTCAGCTTGAAGACTAAGAATTCTAAAATTAAGACGCTGTTATTTGAACATTTTCACCCGCCTTTGAGGCAAAAATTCAATTTCGATCGGAACTGGGCCATATATATGTGCTCTTTTATTGATTGATTTATATTGATTCTCCACTCACGAGAGAGCGATTGTGGAGGGTTTATTTTGGGCAAATTGACCTTACTCGCTTAAGAGTGACAGTATTGCAAGCTTTTCGGTTGACTTTTCACTTTTTCTCAAGTAAATTTGCTGCTTTTCTGACGCCACCAAGCAGAGATAAACAATAAACATCGTCAAGCGCCTTATATGCAAAAACACAACAACGTGGCCAGGGTGCGGGTTGAACCTAAATCATGCAATCAGATTCGTCGTATAAACGACGCTTTTATCTCTCAACCGCGCTGTCGACATTTAACGGATTCAAAAAAGTATCTTTTGATCTTGTTTCATTACTCGATAATCTTAATTTTAGCATGCAGCATGTTTAACTTGTAAGCAGAGCTGGAGTCTCGGCCAAAATCTTCGAGACCGAGACGAGGCATTGACGTTGCAAAACCGAGACGAGACCGAGACTTTGAGCAAAAAACTCGAGACAAGACCGAGACATGAACGGGCCGAGATGAGACACGAGACTTTTGAAACCAAACGTTTGCAATATTTTGCAAATATTTTTGACACTAAATTTTGGACATTCGTCGAACTTCCCAACGCATTGCAATATAGATTTTTAGGCATTTCGCTATTATATAAGGAACAAGCTAAATAAAAAAGTTTTACTACTTAAAAGATATACGTTTGTTTTTAATTAGAAAGCTTTTTGGCGTCGCTTATGGTTTTTAAGATTTGATACTATCATGATCATCAAAAACTTTTGTTAACTAAATGTGCAAGTTACAAAATGGAAGTAAGAATATTTACGTAGAACTTAGAACAATATTTCAGTCCTAAATGTTCCGCTGTAATATTCACAAGACAAATGTTGTCACATTAATTGTCATATCCCACATCTTTATCGCCCCAAGGGGTGATTCTATAGGTGTACCATTAATTTGGTCTTTTAGCACAAATGTTGTCCTGATGGTTCTTTCAGAGAATAGTAATTTTTGTTTAGAAAAGCTTAATTCTTTAAAGAGCGCAAGCTTACTTCCTATCATTTTTCCAAGTTCAGTTTATGTTTGTTGATTTTGATAGCAACTATAGCAAAATTCAAACGTCAAACCGCTTTAGAGGTCTTCTTGTTTCGAATGCGTAGCCTAATATCGTGTCACTTCGTGTGTAGAATGCGAATGCACTCGGCGCAGCCTATTCACTGCTTGATTCCTTTGTCGCAAAGTCATAGAGAAAACTTTGGTATTCTTCCGGACACAGAATAACCCAAAGCGAAAGAGTAATTCTTTGATTTTCGTTTCCTGCCGAGCAAGAAGATTCAAAATATTTTTTGTACTTTGCAGGGTGGACAAGTTTTAAGTGGCGAGTAAATGACGAAGTCGTGCCAAGTCTTTCTGTTTTTGTTTTTTTCGACAAAACTTACACGTTGCCACATGTTTATTGTTGTCTGCTTTGCTATCAAAAAATTATTAATGATCTTGAAAACCATACTTAATGACAGCAGATTCAGCAGACATGCCGATTAAATAGCAAACTATTAACTACGTAAGCTATAATTAACACGAGTAAGCAAAACTATTGTCGATGGGTGGTTGTATATCTGATTACTAAAATTTAGATAAGTTAGTAGTTGGGTTTTATCAGTTTAGATTTTTAAAATACACTATCTATAACTAACCACAGTAGACTTTGGTGACCAATTGGTCTTTCGCTGTTTCCTACCAGCGCATATTTTTAACGTTCGGTGAAAAGCTTGACTTCTCTTACTCGAGAGACCGTACCCTCCCTCAGTCAAGTGGTACAAAACGATTGTCAAATATTTTCACCGCCCGAAGCAGTAGGCTGCATCACATATCGAAAGCCTACGTTGCCCAAAAATGCTCCTCCTACTGAAAAACACACTTTAATTCTCACAAACTAATTTATGAACTTTCTTTAGTGGGAAATGACAACAAACAAAACGGGTTCTCCAGTCAACAACAACTTTACGCTGACTAGAATCACGGACGAAACCTCCACTTTTGTTGACTAGAATAATGATAAATTATACGTAAACAGTTGAAAACCACATTTATACCAGCCAGCGCACATTTTTCTTTTAAATAGAACGATCTAGAAATAAAATTTTATATCACTCCCATTGTGTCGTCACAAAACTATTTACAGGCTTATTGCGTTGCACAGTTCACTGATATGGTCTATGATTTAATATGACATCATAGCAAAAAGCTAGGTTCATAAATTTAGCTCAAAGCGTTAGCAAATTCCATTTGCTCTGACTCTTGACACACGCATAACACGATATGTAGAGTTGTTTTTTTTTCAGTTAAAATTATTGTAGGTTTTTACGCTTGGATTGGAAATATGACCGAGACACGGCCATTTTCCGAGACTTCGAGGTGCTGAGACCGAGGCTTTAGACCTTCGAGAACAAGACGAGACCAAGACTTTGAAAAATAGTGTCTCGAGACACTACAGCTCTGCTTGTAAGACTTACAAATATTCAGCATAATGTTGTTCATTCTCCCAGTCTCGCAAATCAACCTGCGGATTGTAAGAATCCGACAAAGTAATTTCATGCAAAGCTGCTAGACCTACAAAACACAGTGATCTGCATCGTAATATTGAAAAAAAAAATCAAAATTTTGATTACTCTAGCTTGAATTACGCCAGGGCGTGTTTGTACAGCGAGTTCACGGTCGTGCCTGGGCAACACAACTTCAAACAAAAACATGTCGCAGCAGTATCCAGCCGCTGGTAGCTAGCAGACCCGACTCCACGGGACATGGGTGGGCCGTGCTATTTCTCCCCCCGCCCCAAAAAACGAGAAAGGTTATGAAATCTTTTTTACGGCAAAGTATTGTACCAGCAAACGTTTGCCAAAAAACAGGTCACCACAACGCTCTTCCACGAAACAGCAAGACAAATCGAGTGAACGTGCTTCAAGTAGCCTAACAGTACTTAGTCATTATACTTCATAAACCGTCTGTCTATTTAGTTCACAAACGTCCCGCCCCCCAAAATTTTTGTGACCCCCCACCCAAAATTTTTTTGTTCTCCCCAAACACATTACTCTGGAGCCCGGCCTGGTTGGTAGCACTGAATACGATTTGACCGGTCCAATATTTGAACTTTTAGAGCTTCCGCTCGAGTGACAAAATGCGATTCCGCTCCACCATCTGCCCGGTATACATCACAACAAATGCAAGCGAGCAGTTAATACATCAAAAAAGAATACATAAAAAATTCGTAACAGAGTTGTAAACGGGCCGACTAGTTCAGGTTCGAAACCGAAAACTAATTTGAAGCCCAAATCATGCCCGAAAAAGCCTGAAAGTTAAGTTAGGTCTGAAAAATTTAACAATGTTGTCAAGTTATTTTGATTATATTTTTGTGCATTTAAGACAAAAAGCACATCTCAGCCGCGAATTAAGCCCAAAATTTTGTCAAGTTTAGGCCAGAACTCGGCCTGAACCCGGCCCGAACCCGACCTGAAAAGCCCGGCCCTACGTACAACTCTGTAACGGTCTTACAAATCAGGTATTTTTTTCTGCGTCAAATTCCAAGACATTATATTGATTATAATGTACCATTGAATAGCCACCAACAAACGCACAGTAAAAAGAATGCTGTTTACTATGTGGAGGGACGGGGAGGCTCTAGTCCTGCGGCTATTCAGATTTTGTATATTTTGCTGTGATCACGTACCGCATGTGAAAAAATTGTTTCTCTGACGGTAAATCTCGTTAAAAAATCTCATTTAAAAATAAAACAACGCAATGCTACAATGCAGGAAGTTCACTTAGTGAAATTCCTGCATCGTTAACTGGCTGCATCATAACTGAACTTCCTGCATTGCTAACTGGCTCTGACTCATTGACCATTGAGCACTCTGGAAACTGGGACGAAAATGGACAAGTTAATTTAGCCGATTAGTGGTCGAGTGGATAGAGCGTCTGCTACTGAAACGGTAGACTTGGGTTCGATTCCCGGTCGGGTCAAACCAAAGACTATAAAAACTGGTATTCACAGCTTCCCTGCTTGACGTTCAGCAATTAAAGGGACAGTGTGAAGCCTCCACCGTGTGTGGTAGACAGGTGGGCAGGTGGCAGCTTGACTTGAAAACCGAAAGGCCCTTCGCTGTCTCCTGGCCAAGGCAACTTGGTGAATAAAATGTAATTACAATTACAATCAGCTCCTTAACCCTAATAGGGAAAGTAGAGCATTTTCACTTCGCACAGTTTCTTAAGGTCAGACAATAATTGAACTTCCTGCATCGTTAAATGGCTTATCGTTTTTGTTTTTTTTTCTTCGTTAACCGCCATTTTTTTTATTAACACCTATCTTGTTGCATGATCATCACCGAAAAACACTTGGCGCATACCCAGATAGGTAAAATTTAGTAATTTCCAATTCGAGCGGGATTTCTGTATGTAATGTATGCTACTGTAACAGCATAACTTCAATACTAATTTATGTAGTCGTTTTATATATGGCACAAAATCTTGGCATATATGTTATAAGGAGGTGGTTCTGATAATTGCTAGCTCTAAATTCTGCTTGTTTCTTCAAAAACAGTTCATTAAAAGAGCGTTTAGTTGGATAAAGCTGTAATAGTAGCATAAATTGATTACAGAAAGCAGTGACCTAGAGAAAGACGCTTTAAGGTCAGGATGGTATGATCGAGCTTTATAATCAGGCCCATTCAGCTGCATGGCATATTGGCTAAAAGAGCGCAAATCTCTTCGCTGTCTTGATTTAAAGGAAACTACAGCAAATTAAGGATGTAAGTACTATTACAAACATGGCTGTAGCAAACGATCACTGCTTTGCACAACAAATTAAGCTCAAAATCACAAAATTTACCATCCAGTTCGGTCGTTCGATTCGAAGTTCACAATAAACTTCACCGAATCTTTCTCTGGTGTATATCGTGTAGACGCCGTCAATGCGAGCACCGCAATTATAATGATCATCGCAATTTCGGATTGCTGTGGACTTAGCTACTGATGAGTCCGATCCTGAAGAAGTTCCTGAAAAATCTGATGCTGAAAATTCTGCCACATATGAAAGCAGCAATCACGAATAAGTACTATTTGTGGCGATTAATTCTTCTTCAAAAGGTTCAGCCGTTCTAATTGAACCAACTTGACCCACGAAGTAAGAGGATTAGGCTTAAATTTTGAATTTTTGGGAATAAACTATCTTGGCACAGAGTTGTAAGTCTTTTCGGGTCGGATTCGGGCTTAAGATTGACAAAATCTTGGGCTCTATTTGGGCTTGACATATATATGTACTTCAGGTACTTGCCTACATCGGTGTAGTCATAGTCAGCGGGGGCCCAGGGGGCCCGGCCTCCTCCACCTCCCAATCGAAATACCACCAACGATAAAAATGATGACAGCAAAGCTAATTGACTCCGAATTTTTTTTTTTTTTTTTTTTAGCATTTTCTCGTACAACTTACGGTAATTAGCAATATTATTAATAATGGCAACTAGGGTCCCCTTAATTAACATTTTTGCCAACCAATTTAAAAGTAGAGCCAGGAGAAATTCAAGATTTTTTTTCAGAAGTTGTAAACTCAGGCTATCTTTTAACTTTTTTATGAAAGTAATATGCTTACATTATTAGAAATCATCTATTGTACCAACTTTAAGTAACAATTCACCTCCACCTCTCTAGTTTTTACTCTACAAAATACTTGCGAAAAAAAATTAGCTAGAGGAAAATCCCTATTCAATAAATTATTGAATTTGAATTGAGGGGTCTAGGCCGCCTGGTCGTATATGTGCTCCTAAAGCTGGTTGATTTTATGACAATACAAAAATCTTTTAGGCAAACCTTCAGGTGAATTGTAATTTAATGCTGAAAATTTTGCGAGAAAATGTACCTTATTTCTCCCCACCAGAGCCATGTCAAAATTTAACCAAAAAGTCAAAGATTTTAAATGTGTTTGTGACTTGCCTTGAAAGTAAAGGGAGGACTAAACAATTTAATTTTTTCAATTTGCTGGCTTTTAAATCTTAAAAAATTAGTTCTTTCCAATGGCTCTGCAGGAATCCCCGTCTGTGATACGTTTGAGTTGCATTGGTTTGCTTACCACGTCTCCCGATTCAGACGTTACGGGAAAACTTTCTAACTATTGGTTCATGTAAAGGCGCGCTATGCCTCACTGAGAAACTTGCGATTTTAACAATCGATCCAAATTTACACTCAACAAGCGTTCCTAGATCACCGATAAATGCCTCCACAAACCCAAATTCAGCTTAAGAAATATACAACACACCTCAATCATAAACACCGGATCCTCGGTCTTATTGCCATACATGAACACAACCGTGTAATTTCAAATTCCTTTACATAAAAACAGTTCTAACTATTGGTTCAAGTGAAATTCAGAAAAATCCTGGTTGCGTGCCAAAGCAGGTCCTGGTTTTTAATCTTTTATTCTGCGGTATTTTTGTCCCATAAGAGGGTATCTTTACACCTCGCAGCAAAAACACTCCCAGAAAAGTATTTGCCAAAAAAACATTTCACAAAACATTCTTTTTTCAGAAGGATCGCTCGGCAGAAATCACACTTGCCAGATTGAGCACTTGTCAGAAATTACATCTGCCAGAATAAACACTTGTCTGAAATTACATTTCCCCGAAAACTTATTTTCCAGAATTTAGATTTGGTCGAAATTATTTTTTTCCGAAAACTTATTTTCCAGAATTTACACTTGGCCGAAATTACATTTCCCGAAAATTTCTTTTCCAGAATTTACACATGTCAGAACTTACATTCGGCCGAAATTACATTTCTTAGAAAATTTATTTTCCAGAATTTACACACTTCAGAATTTCCGTTTGGCCGAATTTACATTTCCTTGGAAATTTATTTTTCAGAATTTACCCTTGCCAGAAATTACATTAGCCCGAAATTACATTTTCCCAAAAACTTATTTTCCAAAATTCGCACTTGTCAGATTTTACGTTTGGTCGAAATTATATTTCCTGAAAAACTCCAATTTATGAACCAATTTTCATTCGAAAAATTAAACTTTGTTTATGTCAATCATTCTAAAAAATAGAACAAACTTTTAGTTGAAATCAAGAGACGTAGCGGTAACAGTTACTGTTGCTTACTGAATGAAAGATATAACTTCATTAGTCTATTTGCCTTTGTAAGTTATGCTTCAAGCGTAATGAAAATTAGGAATTAAAACATTAATGTAAGCATGTGTATAGCAATATGTTATTGATTACTGAGGCAAAGCAAGATTATTTTAACCCAGGTTACACTTAGTTTTATGAAAACCAGTAGATTTTGAGTTAGGCAGGTTGTTCTAATTTTTTTGCCACGTTTCAGCTTTTTTTGTTCTTAAAATTAATCTTTGAATTCTGAAAACGTTCATGTCAATTTTAACGACCATGTTTTCAAAGCTGTTATGGTGTTTAATTTCTCTGTCAGCTTGAGCAATACTTTTTTGGTTCTTTTGCAGCATTGTAAAATTTCAAAAGCGTAAAAGTTCTGAGCTTTTTTTTTAGTTGAACGACGGCCAAAAATTTATGAGTTGCCCGCGCAGTACGCAGCAGCATTTTGGAATTGTTGCAACATTTTGCGTGTAATAACTGAAAAATTACTAAAATTTCATTGTTTTGAATTAGTACAGAATTTAATTGCTTTTTAAGAGTTGAAATTTTTTCTTTTTCGTTTGTTCTTAATCTGTTTGTAACTGCTGAGGCTGGTATTGTTCTTAAATTTTGAAAAAAATGAGCCTCGGTATTTATAAAATATTATTCTTGTAAAAAATAGTATAATTCGTCTTGTGTTCGCGACAAAAAATGACACTGCAGCTGTAGCACAGAGCAGCCAAAATCTACATCAAATGCGAAGCCAGCAAAACATCACCCGTTGCATTCCAAGGCAAAAATTTTCGCGCTTAAGCGTACAAACACGCAAAAAGCAGCAATGGCGTATATTTTCGCCACAAGCTTCGTTAAGTTTTCCGTTCAAATCTACAAAGACACCCAATCTTACGGAAAGCCTATTATGATGTCAATTCCCGCCATACACATTTTGTACAATTTAGAACATTTTATTCGCAGGTCTTGCGAAAGTAGTAAAGAGATACAGTGGAATTCGGTTAATAAATCCACGGTTAATAAATCCAGCCGCTTATGACATCCAATTTGCTTGGAACGGAATCGTCCTAATCCTTTGTTAAAGCCGCCGTTTATTAAAGCCGCCGCGTATTAAATCCAAAACCGGCTGTCCCGAGGTGGATTTATTAACCAATTTCCACTGTATGTGATTCCTTCAGGTTACGTCACAACTGAAACGAATGAGCTTTACTCAAGCAAAAACTAACCGCATAATTATGAACAACGTAGAATGAATGGTCCTGTCATTACTGTCGTTGCGAAGGTAACTGGACTGCAACTGTACGAGTTAAAAACTCAAATTTTCTGCCGTGAAGAATTTTCTGCTGTGTTCTCGGACCGCAGAATTTTGAGTGAATTGTGGGTTGTTTGTAACCAGTCTCCTACCTATCTTTTGGAAGAACTATTTCACCGATTTACCCATTAGTATCAGTGAAACGAATCAATTTTTGATTTAAATAAGTTTTCCCTTAAACCGCATCATGTATCTTAAATCAAAATGACAGTTCCGTTCGATACTTTTTCTTAATTAGTCAAGTTTATTGATACGAGTGTTTCATTATTTTATTGTTTTTGGTAATGCGAGAAAACGCTCACTTAGCGAGCTCCATAAAAGTAAACAATTAAGCCATATGCGCATGTAATGGTTGAGAATTTTATTTTATTTTCGTCTTTTCATACCTGTAAGTCTGCTTTAAGATCAGTAGCGAATAGGCGGGAAAGGGGGGCTGTAGCTCTCCTCCCCCATTGAATAAAGAAAATACCACGTTTTTGCACATCTGAGACAGTCTTTTGCTCTGGAATGAACTCAAAAGTAATTTAAAGCATCTTTTGAAACATTGATTTAGGGGGTGTGGCTAATTTGTCAAAAAATAAAACACTCAAATCAGTAAAGACTTTGAAAAACAGCCAAAACTAAGCAATCGAATTTGATCGCTTGTTGAAAAATGCTGAACATGGGTATTAGAGTGGTCCAAAAAAAACTTTTTTTCCGATATGTTTTTCTCCAAGGGGCTTAAAAGGTGTGTTTTGGTGCAAAAATAATCCATGTAAAATTTTTTTGACTTTAATTAACATTTAGGGGTCGCGCACCCCCCCCCCCCGCATTCTAAGCGTGCCCCCCTAAATCACAAAATTGCCATATCTCATTAACCAATTGAGATAGAAACTTCAAATAAAAACCAAAAGATGCAGAAGATATGATTTCCCGTAAGTGTTTAATACATTTTATTAAGCTATCTAATCAAATTTTCAAGATAAATAAAAAAAACTGTTTTTGTTCAAAATTTTAGGTGAATGTTAAAGAGTATTGTGATATGTGTAAGTGAATGTGCTGATTTTTTACCGTTGAAAATTTGTCTAAGATAGCTCTTGATTGATCATTGCAACTGAGCTTATCTGCCATTTGTCAATTAAAATGTTTACGTTTGCTATTAATATGATCTATGTAACAACTGGGTTTGAAATATTATACATGACGATTGGCACTAATTGACTTTTCTTCGGTGTCTCAACACTCTATCATTTTACCACTTGATATAATTACTGGCTGCAGCACTTGTTCACAAACTAACCGGTGACAGCATCAACGTGATATCGCATAAAGTTGAAGCTGAGTGAAAAACGAATGACAACATGTTGTTTTGATCTCTTTATTGTTGGTTTCAAAAGTTTGTGACTTTGTGTTAAAAATTGCGAAGACAGAAAACGCGGTATCGCAATTGCAAGGACCGGTTGGATATTTTAGTTTCGATATAATTTAAGAATAAATATAATGAAATATGTAACAACTGTGAATTTAATTTTAGAGGCTAAAATTTATGCACTATGACTAACTTACGTACTCGCAGCAAAACAAACCTTTGGCTTATAAGCCCCATTCTAAAAATATTCTTGGAGCAGGATTGCCCACAAATAAAGCTGTTTTAAAGTACTTTTTCTTTTCTTCACAAAGACAAGGGATTTACGATTAAGGATAGTGCTAAACACACTTTACAAGAAGTTCTCAGCTTTGGGGGTAAGGCAAAAATTCCAACAAAACGAAAAGATTCTTGCCAAGGCAACTTAATAACATTTTTCAACTCTTATCAAAAGTTACAAAAGAGTCGCTACAAAACGCAAACGAGTTATCAGAAAAAGGAAGAGCTTTTTGTTGACAAACTGGGTGAACTGTTTGACGTAGCTGCACAAAATGCTCTCTCATTAATGAGCAATAAGGACGACTGGAAGTTTTTGCTGATGCAAAGAAATAATCCTACTAGCTGCTCTATGGCTGGCCGTGACATGTCTCTGGCCGCTTTTGAGGACCGGAATAGAAAACGAAATGAAATGAAAAAGAAACAAGAAAATCGAGAAAAAGATAGAAAAAATTGTGTTCAAACATCTGGGTTTGAAGATTATTGCAGTAGTGATTCGCAAGATGATTTGTCATCTGAAGAATGCAGCAGTAAAGCTCCTTGTACATCAAAAAAAAAAGCTCAAGAAAAAAAGATAAATTCAAAGCAAATCGTAACATCCGAAGTCGCGACAGTACTGGACCGAGTCAATGTAAGTGATCGAAAAGCAACAATGGTTATTGCTGCTGTTACCAAACACTTAGGTAACGATTTGGAAGAGGTAACTCTTTCACGCAGCACTGTAAGAAGAGCACGAAAAAGCAACCGACAAAACTATGAACAGCAAAAAAGAAATGACTTTGTCCCTACCGCTTCTCTGCTTTTGCATTGGGATGGAAAAATATTCCCCTACCTAACTCGAATGCATGCGGATCGAGAAAACCGAGTTGCTGTAGTGGTATCTTGGAAAAATAATGAAATGCTGTTAGGGGCTCCTAATATTCGTTCTGGTACCGGAAAGATCATGCTAGTGTGTGTAATGAGCTTTTATACAAGTTGAATATAGCAGAACAAGTAAGAGTATTAGTAATTGACACTACTGCATCTAACACAGGCATTAACACAAGTGCATGTACTTTATTTGAAAAAGCTCTTGGTAGAGAAATAGTTTGGGTAGCTTGTCGTCATCACATTATGGAGGTAATACTTTCATCTGTTTTCAAAGCAGTATTGGAAAATACAACTGGACCATGTGTTGAAGTATTCAAACGGTTTCAAAGTCAATGTGATGTGATTACCAAAGAAAATTTTGATCTACCGGACGAAGCGGATTTTCAGGGAATTCGTCATTTGCGGGAAGAAGCAAAAGAAACTTATACCAAATTATTTGGTACAACTTTTCCACGTGATGATTACCGAGAGTTTTTGAAACTTTGCACGATTTTTGTCGGAGTTAATAAAGAAAGCTATATCTTTAACGAATTTAAAGCCCCAGGTGGGGTCAGCAACGCTCGATGGATGTCGAAAGCAATATATGCAATAAAAATTGTGCTTTTTAGACGCCAGTTTACGCTTCCCCTGAATTACTGGAAGGACTTACTTCTGTGGCTCTCTTTGTAGCAGTAGTTTACGGCAAGTTTTGGTTTCAGGCGCCATTGGCACATTTGGCAGCTTTTAATGATTTAATATTCTAAAATATAGCTTCGGTAGAGATGTTATTTTCAGTAACCATATACCATTGAGTCACAACGTTTATTGCAATGTTAGACTATCGTATTAAGTGCGTTTTTTGAACAAAATGAACAAAACTTGGATGTGAGTACACCCTATAGAGAAGTAAAAACAGTTTTTTTTATTTATCTTGAAAATTTGATCATATAGCTCAATAAAATGTATTAAACACTTATGGGAAATCATATCTTCTGCATCTTTTGGTTTTTATTTGAAGTTTCTATCTCAAGTGGTTATTGAGATATGGCAATTTTGTGATTTAGGGGGGCACGCTTAGAATGCGGGGGGTGCGCGACCCCTAAATGTTAATTAAAGTCAAAAAAATTTTACATGGATTATTTTTGCACCAAAACACACCTTTTAAGCCCCTTGGAGAAAAACATATTGGAAAAAAGTTTTTTTTGGACCACCCTAATGGGTATTCATCAAAAAAATATATAAGCCCACGAATAAGCGAGGGGGAGGGGGCTATTCAATATTAGTTATTTACCAATCACTTCTCTCAAATTTCGTTTCATTAGCCCGCTCCTCCCACCAATTATCTTTCTCTACCCAATACTGCATAGACGAAATAGATTAGTCCTTGTAAGTTTTATTGAACTTTTGGATTTTATAATTTAAGTGCTTGAAAAAAAAGACTGAAATTTTTTTCTTCAAGTTTCTTGTAAATAAGCTTATCAGCTTGCAAATAAAAGAAATGAAATTTTATCTTTAAATCAAATTTTATCTCGAATAAGAGAACTATAATCCAAGTATCTTTTTCTATAAAACATACACGAAATTATTCCATGTGAGTTTTATTGAACTATAGGATTTTATAATTTACCAGCTTAAAAATTGGAGCACTGAACTTTTACCATTAAAGCCACCTTCCATATAGCCCATTAGCCCATTCATGCAACCGGTTTAATGTCGTATTTGCACAGCTAATTTTTATGCCACGTTTAAAACGCATTGATATCAAAATAGACCTAAAATTAAGTTGTTTTTGTTATAAGTAGAAACTTTCCAAAGATTTCAATTGTCCTCAAAAGTTCAGTTTGCAGGCCAAAATTACTCTGAGATATTTATCTTGGTCAACTGATCGAATACTGCCAGCTTTGCTGTTGATGCTTAATGCGTACTAAGGAGCATTTCGTTTTGGGTTTATTATAAACAGATTCGATTTAGAAGTACTGTATTTAGAGTCAAATTGTTTGCTATCGTCCAATCACATACTTTATAGATTTCAGATTCCAAACTTTTTTCCAAATGTTTTAAAGTTAAGGAGCATTAATCTTAACACACGTGTCATTCGCATATAGTCTTGGAGTGCTATTTATACAATTTGGTAAATTGTTAATGTAAATCAGAAGTAGAAGCGGGCTGAGAGTAAACCCTGAGGCACTCCTATACTATTAGATTTGAGAGTAGAATTTTCATTAGCTTAAATACTAGTTGAGTTCTGTTTTTGAGAAAAGATCGAAACAATTATTCACTATTCCTGTAACACCATAGTGATGCAATTTTTGAGTAGGATATCACGATCAACTGTATCAAAAGCTTCAGCTAGATTGAGCAGCACCAGACCAGTAAACATTTGGTTTTTGATATAATCGTGAGTAGATGAAATTATATCCAGAATCGCATGAATTGTAGAATGATTGAAACGAAACCCATATTGAGTTGGATTGAGAAAATGATAGAACTTAAAAAACCAACTTTTTTAGAATGTAATAACTTCTCGAGATATTTAGAGAAACAAGACAACCCCGAAATTGGTCTATAATTTGTTAATTTTTGAAATTCTCCAGATTTAAACACCAGAAAAACTTTGGCTGCTTCAAGGCAAGAAGGGAAAAATCCAAGAACAAAACAATGGTTATACAAATTGGTTTGCACAAAAGCAATGATTTCAGTAGCAATTTTCATAAATTTGGTTTTGAGCTTGTCGAATCCACAGCTCTTCTTCGAATTTAACTGATTAATAGTGTTGAATATTTTAACGGCTGAGATAGGTCAAAAATACATAAAAGAAGATACACGCTTCGATAGATAAATGTCAAGCTTAGGTGCCTTTGTGGTATCAATGTAATAATCAGATAGGTTTGTGCCAATACCACAAAAGTGATGTTAAACTTTTCTGCAATTTCAACTAGATTATCAATGATTTTTCCATCTACAGCACAAGAATTTGGCAATTTTCTTGCAGATTTTTGAGGAGTCAGGATATTCATGACGCTCCAAAATTTTTTGTTGTCGTGTTTTGAATTTAGAATTTGTGAACAAAGTTTCAATTTTTTTGATAGCCTTTTAATTTTAGTTAACTTGCAGCATATGTTTTGTAGAAATGTTTTTGCAATTCAGAGCCATGCAAATAGTGAGATGTATAAAGTTTTTGTTTGTGACGAATAAAAACTAAAATCCTCTTTGTTATCCATGGCTTGTGTATGAATTTTCGTTTTTTTCTTGAGGCTGGTATCAGAGGAGTGTGTTTGTTTATGCTAGAATGCACCATTGCTACGAAATCAGTAAAAATTTCATCAAACTCGTTCGAAAAAGTAACATTAACATCGAAGATATAATTTAATAGCTCGACATTTCGGTTAAAAATTTATCTTTATTAAATCTTGACATATCTTGCATGAAAGAAATTGCTTCTTGATTTTGACACATTTAATTGAAATTTTGGGATTACCTACAAAGCACTCCACGGTAAGGTGTTTTTGTTGCCCCGACTTCTTTGAATTTTTTCTACCGTCTTCAAAATAGGAGGTTGCCAAAGAAAATCAGGAATACAAAGTTTCAGAAAAAAAAATTGAGGTTTAGGGGTCGCACAGAGACTTTTTTTATCCAGAATTTGGTATTTGTTTGATTTTGTTCCGCTAGATGGTGCTATGTGAAATCATTGTGACTAATGAGTCATTGCAAAATTGAACATTTACTTTTGGTCCTATATATTCAAAAAAAGTTCACTACAACTACTAAAACTGTTTACATTTATGTTTTTTTTTTGTTTCTTTCAGAATCTATAGTGGTCAAAATTGATTACGTTTCTGTGCTGAGGCTACTACAGAAACACTATTTGAGTTAGACCTACAGTATCTATTTTGGCTGGCTGTGTAAAACAGAGGGAAACTTAGCCTACAAAGTTACTTTCTTAAAGAATGACGTGCAGACTACGCTTTAGGCCAGCTTAGTTATTGAAGTCTATTAAATTGCTGCCCTAACTTAACTAAAGCTACATCAGCAGCATACTAAAATTATATTTGTTATGTTGTGCTGTGTAAAATACGGAGTTTAGTGCTATCTACTTAGTACTAACTTTACAAAACATGAACATTAGTAAATGTTCTAGCAATATGCTATTACTAGATTTGTAAATTCTTCCAGTTGACTGCCAGGAACTATTTCTAGACCTGATAACAATACTATCAATAGCACATGTTTTCCCACCACGAAGCTGGAATTCCTACAATTCGTCAATCAAAAATAATTGAGGAAGAAGCTGGTAAATGAAATGAAAAAGTTGTGCAAATGCAACTTTAACAAACCAAAAAGCAGAAAAGCAAACAAAACCAATAAAAACTTCAAGAAAAATTCTCTCTTTCTTGATTGCCCTCTTTTCCGTGAAGGTTGCGAGGGCAGCAATTTGAGATTAAGCTATCACACTTCACGGTCTTCCATTGTTGGCTGTTTACTAAACAACAACTCCAAATACAGTAGAAATGATCAAAAGTGATCACAGGTTCAACTTATAGTCCTAAAACATTCAAAATGAAAAAAACTTTTTTTTTGAAATTGCAAAAACTTTGATGTCACTGTGCGACCTTTAAACATTGACAAATTTTTACGAAACTTGACCAAAAGTTTTTTTGCGAAGCCTCCAACTTGAGCCAAGGTAGAAGTTGCCACTATAAAATTTTCAAATTTATGGGCGGCGGCAACACCCTATTCTACGGGTAAATGATCAGTAATATCATTGGTAAATATTGCGGATAGATGATATTGGAGGTGTCACTTGCAATTACGTGGTCTATAATGATATTGATATTATTTACCACTCGCGTATGCTTGTCAATTAGCATGCAACAATTATTGCTTGAGACCATATGCATAATATAGTCAGTTGCACTTCTCGTACTTTTATCATGGTCAACATTAATGTTCAAGTCGCCAAGAAAATAGCACTTTTGTTTTGGTCCAAAGCTGGCAAGTTTTTGATTCAGAACGCAGATAAAATCAGTAACGTTACCACTTGGATGGCGATCAGTAAGTGATGAGACTTTCTCAATTACTTTAGTGTTCTTGAAGTTATGCAACTGAAATTTTATGTGATGATTATGAATGGAGTTGTCATCTCATTTACAAAAAAAATTTGTTTATTTTCAGAATACTGTAGGTGTGACGATAAATTGAAATGACCACTAGGCTAGCAAACACCTCATGCTTGGAACAAAGAGCAGTCATCAGATTTCTGTTGGCAGAGAATGTAAAATTATGTGAGATTCTGTCTAGAATGCTAAGACAATATGGTCCTTCCTGTATGTCTAGAGCAAACTTCTACAAATGGGTGCAAGCATTTAAAGATGGACGCGAAAGCATTACTGATGATCTGAGAAGTGGAAGACCTGTGGATGTCTCTACCCCGGAAGCAGTACAGGCAGTTGAAGACCTGATCAGATCTGATAGAAGGGTCACTTTAGATGAAATTGCAACAAACTTGGACATCTCCCATGGCACAGAGCACGCAATTGTGAGTGAGAAGCTGCATTTTTTCAAAAGTCAGCTGCCGCTGGGTTCCCAAGATGTTAACGGATGACCATAAAATGCAACGCCTGATGGCTTCCAGAGCATCATTTCGCAGATATAGAAAAGAGGGAGATGCTTTTCTGTCGAGAATAGTGACAACTAATGAGACCTGGGTCTTTCATTATGAACCTGAATCGAAATGACAGTCAATGGAGTGGAAGCATGTTTCTTCCCCAGTGAAGAAAAAATTCATATCCCAGAAAAGTTTAGGGAAAGTCATGCTCACTGTGTTCTGGGACAGAAATGGGCCGATCACAATCAGTTTCTTGGAAAGGGGCAACACTGCGAACTCAGGGAACTACTGTAAGCTGCTAACTCAACTGATAAAAGACATTAAGAACAAACGGAGGGGACTTCAGTCAAAAGGTGTGGTTCTCCTTCAGGATAATGCAAGGCCGCACATAGCAGCAAGAACCCTAGCCAAAATTGAAGATTTAGGCTGGAAACTTCT